>SSNR01000124.1:1354901-1376087 GCA_006937965.1 Callopanchax toddi | reverse complement strand
GGGGGGGGCTTTGCTTGGGTGTCTATGTCTTATGTAAGTTTGTAGTTACTATGTGCGTGATTGAGGGAGGTATAGTTACCCTGCTGGAGTGGGGGTGGGGGACTCCGTGGGCTCCGTGGCGCTGTGTGGGGCTCCTGCCGTGGACCTGGATGGGTGGGCCGGCGATCTCCCTGCCCTGGGTGGTTTTGGGGAACGGGGGTGCTAACTGGGGCCAGCGGGGGAGCTGGCCCCCTGGGAGGGCTTGTCCCCCCAGTCTTGCCTCCCCATCCCCGGATTTTTCCCTCCCTCTGCTCCGTCACGTCACCACACACACAGGGCTTTGAGTCACGGGTACGTCATGGGTGTGGAACACCATCTCTGCAGTCCTGTGGCCCAATTTTATTGCACAATTTAAACACTTCCACCCCAGCCATTCTTACATTATGCATCTAGGGTCTTTGGAGAAATTACACCCAGTAATACCCGGGGGGAGGGAGGTCTAGCCGGCTAACCTCTCCTCCGGTGTCATTACCCATCTCCACGCATTTAGACACTTAGGATCCAGGGCGGGGGATGGCGGGCCGCCCCCCACTCTTTTTAAAAGCATCTTACTACAACACGCATCAACATCACATTGGAGCAGGTGGGGGGAGACTTGGGGTCTTCACACACCCCTGTTCTCTGCTTGCTGCCTGGGGCCTGGAGTGGAGCGGGCTGTCTGGTCGGGGTCTGCGGTGGGGGGCTGCTCGGCTGCGGCGGGGTGCGCGGTGGTCTGCTTATCCCCACTTCAGTAAGGGAGGGACCATCTTCTGGATCTCAGGGCCGGCTTCACCCTTAGGGCGCTGGTCCCTGGTCCTGAACATAGAGAGTGCATGGGGAGCGAGAGTGGGTGTATAGCGTCTATTGTGTGTCTTGGTATGTTTGCAGGAATGTGTGTGTGCACGCATGAGGGAGGGAGCGTGATTGTGTCTGTGTGTGACTGTTTTTCTGTCAGGTTTCGTCCCCCCCCTCTCTTTCTGTGACATGCTAGACCCTCCTCGGCAGAGAGTATCCTCCCTGGCTGCGCCTCGGCATTGGTGGTGCCTTTCTCCAGTGGCGTGCTGGGGTGTCTCGGGGTCTGGGTCTGGGTGCTGGGGGCATCTGCCTGCTCTTCTTCCTGTGGTGGCCTGGTGGGATCTGGGCCCCCGGGGGTGGTCGGGCCTCTGCTGGGGCTGGTTCGCTCCTGGGTCTCGGGTCTCTGGTTCCGGCTAGATCTACCCTGGATGGCCGGCTGCAGGCGTTGCCTGTGAGCTCCTAGCCGCGACCCCCCAGGGGCTCTAGCGCGGCGACTGCCGGGGGGCCCATGTGGGGTGAGCCTCTGCGCCCTCTGGGGGAGAGTTTAGCGACTGCCCTGATGGCGGTCTCCCTGGGGTGTCCGTGCCCTGGGTGGCCTCTGGACGTCTGGGGCCTGGACTTCCTCCGCGTCCTCCATGGGCCTTGGGGGCGGGTCTGTGGCTCCTCGAACTTATTATTGAATGTTTCAATAGAGAAACCTTACATAAACAAGCGCGCATGTACACACACAGGTGATCACAAGGTGCTCACATAAAGACGGACTCAGGTGTTTTCAGACACATTGACTGGGGCTGTGGTTGACACTGAACTCTCTTGAACTGGTGTATACGTATACATTTGAAGAATATCACAACTGTTGTGTATTCATATGCTGTTTGTTGCTGTTGTATCTTTTCTCCCTGTTTTGTTTGTTTGTGCTTTATTTACAGGTCTAGAAGTGGACTCTTCACGTCTCTTGTTCTCTTCTTTTTCTGTTTACTTTCTCCCCCATCCCTCTTTCTGTACCCTTCCCTTCACTTTCAGGCTCCGTGTCCAATCAACCATAAAAACATTCTAATAAAGATTTTGGGGGTTATATTTAAACAAAAATCAGGAGGAGTTTTATAGCAGTGGCTGTAACCTCTCACCTGAAACAGCAACACTGTTGGGCTTGTTTTTGGCACTCAGACATTATTCTGTTTGCTCCACAGCCGGACAGGACACGGGGTTAAAAAAAAAAAAAAAAATTAGAGAACAAAGGAAAAAACTCTTGGCTTGATTCTGTGTCTAAACTGGAATGTGTTTTCCCTCTAAACTTAGGAGGCATTCAGATGATGCAGAAATAATTATAAAAAGATACAATACTAAATGAATCCCTTTTATGTACGTGTGTGTTTGTGTGTGTGCATGTGCAAATGTGTGTTTACAGGTATGTTTGGGTGTGTGAGTGAGTGAATAATGGTTTTAAGTGTGCATTTTAATCCTTAAAGCCACATTGTGGATTATTTCATCAAGAGAGCAGTTTTTGAATCTAACGTCCAACGGCTCCTCCTCAAAACACCTCGCGTCCGGTAGGTTTTAGTAGAAATGAGCTGTGAGTCCTCAGTGAACGGCTGAGACAGCAAACAGAGAAACACATGGAGTTAATGAAAAACCTAATAGTTCAGACACTTATCTTAATTTTTTGTTAGTATTTGAAAAAAATTGTCTTAACTGAGCAAAACGTATGAGAGCGCCCCTACTGCTACAAGTTTGCTTGATGCGTGTGCATGTTGAGAGAATGCCGACAATATAGAAATTTGAATTTTATTGGCTAAAAAAGATCGGCGGCCAGAAATAATGCAAAGGGGTCTATAGGAGGAAGGAGGGTCTTTATCAGAATGACATATGTTGTGGAACTCAACCCATAGATCACAGTTTAGACCTGAAATATCATTTAAAACATTTAGAAAACTTTGATACAGAGAAAAATACTCCTCCTAGTGCCTTTAAATGAATGCATATTGTGAGTATGTGCACATTCTGTACTGTTTGACAAGTGTGTACATATTTAAAGGGATACTCCAACAGAAAGTGATTTTTTTTGTCATTTGCCATATTCCTCATAGTTAGATAAGTAGGCAAAAACAATTTGTAAACAGCCCAGCCATTTTCTTGATCTGGCAGTACTCCTTTAGCATTAGCTTAGCGTAAAACACTAAGTGAATGGTAACAACTAGCATTGTGAGAAAAAAGTCCTTAAAACTCACTCAGTAGTGATACTAAATCTGCCTAGTGACCTCAGTAAACATATCAATGGCAAGTAAAAATAAAAAGTAACACAAAGGAATTACAGGTACAATTTTAGACTCGGGACTACCTTATGACAAAAAACAGCTGTAAGCCTCCGCTGAATGGCGCAAGGACATGACGCAGCGTCCCCCAAAGACACCAACGTCCGTAAATACAAATACTGGCTACTAGGCTAAACCCGGTAAAGTTTTTTGAAGATGATCTCTGTGCAGATCCCGACGTTGTGTTATTTTTCATCATCTGTGAAGTTTACATGTTTGGATACGTGTTTACGGAAGTAGGTCTCCTTGGAGCCACAATAATAAAGAGGAAAATAAAAATGAGCGGTGATGCCGGACCGAGTAAAGAACAGAAAACATACCACTTTCACGTGGAATGGGGAGAGGACTTCTTTTTTACTATGTCATTTCACAAGTGTGTTCCCACGGGACACAAAGAAAATCTCGTGGGAGCAGGTGTTTGTAAGGCTGCTATGGGCGGGAGCACACGGCTAAAAATAGACAGCAAGATTCCTGGTAGGATGAAGAGTCCAACTGAGGATGGTATTGTCCCATCTGTCAAACTAGCATTGCTATTGCTAAGAAGGAAAATGTGGAGAGGAACTTTCTAACAGTTCATAAAGTCCTCACTAAGGTGGGAACCATAAATGCACTGAAGTGTGGTGCTCCAAGGATGCATGCAGTAACACAAGGTTAACTAAAATACTATGTGTGTGTGTGTAGCAGGTAGATCATTTTGAACTGCTCATTTTAAAGTCACTTGCAAGGTGAAGACGTGTGGGCACCCCTGATCTAGATCATGCAGGATGCTGTTAGAAAACAGTGATTTACCAGGAACAGCAGCACAGAAGCCTAATCTTTGATGGCAACATCTGAATGCAACTTTTAGTGTTAAAGTTCAGTAGCTTGAAAATGTGTTGAGAAATGTGAGCAAATAGGAGCTGCATCAAACTGAGGCAGTGCTCTGTAAGAGGAAACTAACCATAGAAAAATTCCAACCATTTGGTTTGTTGGTGTATAGTATATTCTAATTCATCCAGTAGGGAGCCAGTCTAAGAGTTAAAAATGGAAATGGAAACTAGACAACTTCTTTGTTTTAAGGCTTCTTCAGTTCTGAACAGGGGTTGGAATTTCCAGACTTATAAATCTTTGTAAAACAATTACACTAATGAAAAGGGGCATTAAACTCCTATGAGTCACTGATCCACCCCTCCATCATGTGAATTTTTTGGGCAATTATCCCTTAATGAATTCTTCTTATTGACGCAGTCCTAACATGCGAGTGCTTTAGATCACAGGTTACAAGGTGTGATTGGTTGTAACTCTGAAACCACCTGGAGAGAGGAGTCAAGGCAGCAATTTACCGGTATTAAGAAACCCTTCAGTTATCACGAGAAGCCTTATCGTAACTAATAATAGAACAAGGTTTACAAAACGAAAGACAAACTTTTTCTGTAAAATTTCAGATCATGCACATTTTAAGAGATAAGAAGTTAATGAAAAACCTAATAGTTCAGACAGACTTATCTTAATTTTCTGTTAGTGTTTGAAAAAAAATTGTCTAAACTGAGCAAAATGTACAATTATTCTCAGAATAAAGGGGATTTCCCACAGCTGTAAAATCAGTACTTTTGCAAAGATGACATCAAGATTCAAGTGGTTATTTTAACGTATTTAAAATAAATATTTGTAGGAGGAAATAAAACGGGAGTGGATATTCCCACTAAATGAAAATGTAGTTTGAGATGCTCTAGTCTAAACACTTTAGGATTTCTCAGCCAGCTGAGCACTGAGGTGAGGCCCGTCAGTGGGAGTCTGTCTATTTTTAACATTACAACATAAACCTATCGTGTAAACTGTACATATAACACTACCAAGATTACATCATCTCACTTTACCAGACATCCTGTGTGTACACAACCCCCAGTGAATGGTTCTATGGGTGTGATGCAGAGGTCAACAAGTTACTTCATCGCAATCTGAAGCTAAAAATAGAATCACAACACTGGAGCTATTTTTAGCTCTTTTCATGTCAGCTCTTACTGCCTTTGAGGAAGAACTAGATTAAGGAAGTAGGACATTCAAACCCACAGAGGCTGAAGGGACAAAACGCTACAACACCTGGAGACTACTGAATCGGCCTGATGGGTCTTTTGGACAAAAAGGATCTCTGGTGGGTGGGTGTTGTTACCTGAAATTTGTATAGTGCAAAAAAAATAATAAAAATAATAAGACAACAAAAAATAAAACACCAGTTGATGGGGTGAAGCTGTATGAAAGGAAAACCTTTGGGAATCCAGGCTGAACAGGAAGCAACTGTTTTACATTGGCCTGGACAGAAGTCAATCTTTGAAAACAATCATTTAATTATTTATGTGTGTTATAATCTTCAAAACACACAATTCTAATAAATGACACAAGCAGGTGTTGCCACCAATTGTTGTCACTGCAGGTAACAGGAGTGCCCTCATCATTGTTGGTGCATTTAAAGCTGATAGAAAGCAAACAGGAAAGTTCCACAATTTCAAAACCAGATCATGCAAAACAATGTCCTTTAGTTATAAACCCATTGAACTGTTTAGATGAGGCAACTCAACAATCTCACAACACTAACGTTAATTCACCTGCAAAGTGTCTTCAGCATTACACCGTCTTTAATTCAATTAAACAGGGTTGATTTTTTATTAAACCTTAATTTAACCAGGTGAAAACAGATTAAGAACAAATGTCTCATTTGCAACTGTGCAATGCTCTTTGAGAGAGAAGGAGACGGGGCTATAACATAAAACAACAGTAAAGTGCACATGTTCAGGTCTGAAAACTAAACATTTCTATTTTTTAACAGATGTTATAAATAGGTAAATCAAAGCAGAAACTAGAAGTGAACCAACCAAATGTAAACAGCTGGTAGCTAACAGGATACAAATACTTTGCATTCCTTTATAATCCACTCACTATAGAAACATATGAATTATGGTCCATAGCTTATAACTACATCTTTATCTGTTGCCTCACTTTAATGAGTCACTGCCTGCTAGTCACAGAGGGGTTGGAATCGTTGCAATCAATGAAACTAATCTTTCAGAAACTAACATGAAACGGCATGATGGGAAAACTGAGATGATGAAAATGAAAGATTTTGAGATCTATGAGATCTCATTTACACAACAAACAAAACTAAAATTTTAAAATATATGATGTTTCATTGAAAGAGGCCCTTTTTACTAATCTGGCTGTGGGGGAATTTTGTTTATACCATTTCATGTTTGATTTTATTATCCTGTCCACATTTTCTCAAGTTATTGTGAAATTAAACATCTATAGTGATATGTTGAGCTGAAAACAAAAATCAAGCCACAACAAAACAAGCTCAGAGAGCATTTTTATGTCTGCAAAGAGAGCAAAACATCCTCTCTGGTTCCATTAAAGAGATCAAACTACAAAGAAAACCAACCAACTGAGTTTTACTTACTTGGGTGGCAGGTTGAGGGGGGAACGTGGTTTCAGTTTGTCATCCTCTTTCTTTTCCCTGGCCTCTCGAGGAGGACGGACTCTCGGCCTCTCCTTCTCGTCGCGTTTCAACCGATCCTTCTCCCATTCTTCCTTCCGTCTCAGCCTCTCTTTCTCGCGCTCCCGCTCTCTTTCCCTCTCCCGCTCTCGCTGACGCCGCTCCCTCTCTCGGTGATCTCGTTCACGCTCACGATCTCGATGGCGTTCTCGAAGCTCACGCTCTCGCTCCTGCAGAGATCAAATATCAGCACTGCTGTTTTTGTTCCAGTCTGACAAATGAAAATTGGTGAACTATTGATGTTAAAGCCCTTCAGCATCAAGATGGTTAAATTTGAGATAATACCTGACATTACTGGACACACATCACACTCAGTAACTTGTGATTCAGTCAGTGAACATTTTGCTGTATCATTATTAAACTTTGTATGTTGAAAATTCAGTAAAACGTAATGAAAACTACATAAAACCAAATGTTAGCACGAGGAGTGAGGTTTAAATGTCAACAAAAACAAAAAAACAAGACCGAATTTTATTCTAAGCAGGTGAGACCGTTTGGGACCCGAGCCTTGAGCTTTGAGTCAGGATACTCACAGTGAAGTGGTAGGGAAGAGGAGCTTCTGTGTACTGAACTCTGAAGTTCTCATACTGACCCCCCCGCCACAAGGCCTCCATTTCATAGTCATAGTATGGGTCAGCATAAGGGTCACTAAAGAGAAAAACACTGTTCAGAGTCTGTGGTCCCTCTTAAACAAGTTCTAAGAGTGTTCTAGAAAAATTACTTTCATTTTCATGACCTAACATAAAACAAATCATAAAAGCACAACAACTATTAAAATACAAATGCTTAAAACATTCATAGTAAAAGTTAAGCATATAAGATTTTTAGTTTTTACATTGTAGGAAATAATAAATTTATAACACACTCAAACATTCTAGCTAATTTCCATTTTATGTCTAAAGGCTAATAAAACTGCACAGGTAGAAGTCAGATTAAATATGACATTTGAGTTTGAAATACAAAACCAAGACTCACAATACAGATGGTTTATAGAAAAGCCAAGAAAAAGAAAACTGAGGTTTAAGCTGCATAAATTTGTATTGGAGCATACCCATATGCAGGATCTCTTAAGTCCATTTCCCTAAAGAGAAAAACAGAATAATGTATAAAGTCTACAGTAATGTCATCTATTCGTATAAACACAACATTTCAGTACTTTAAGTAAAATGTGTTTTCTCCAAGTAAAAAGTGAGCTGTGCCCACTCTTGCAGCTCAGAGTGCAGCAGCCTCATGGATCAGAGAACTGTTGTTTTCACTCATGTTGACTCAAGTCAGAGCTGACAAATGCTGACAACTACAGCAGGATTAGTTGGTGCAGGGCTAAATGTCAATCACAAGACAAATGGATTCTAAAACCAGATGTTGAAAGCACTGTGAGCAGGTCTTACTCTCTGATGATGCGGTAGCTGCGCTCTCTGAAGAACTCGTTCTCTTTGTCAAACTCTCTCTCGTCCTCTCCAATTGTCACATTAAATCGTTTTTCTTCAAAGTCGGGCTCCTGCTCCTTTCGGATAGTTGCCTTCTTCAGCATCTAAAGGAAAGAGAAGCCGAGCACTTAAATCCTTCTGTCTTCTCAGACCTTGAGGCCCTGCCCATTCTGAGTCCGGTTCTGATGGACGTTTCTTTCTGTTAAAGGGGAGTCATTCCTTCCCACTGTTACCGCTGTACCTTGTTGCTCAGAATGAGGGATAGCAATAAAATGAAGATTCAATAAGATCTGCTGGTTCCTCCATATGGACAATTTAATTAATTGACATTTTATCATGAACCTAATTTTCTTACAACTGAAATACATTTACTGCAACCAACTGGTCTGAATCTGGACCTGATGGGATGTGGATTTGTACAGCGCTTTGAGATGACTTGTCCTGTGAACTGGGGCTTTATAAATAAACTTAATTGAAATACAGAGTCAATTTAAAATGTTTACAGATGGTTTGATGATGTGAGATTTGTGAGCTCTATGCAGCTGAAATTAATAACTGGGACTTCACTTTACCTCACTTTCATGTCATTTGAACTTTGGACATTGGGACGACAGTGGCTCTGGCAGTAGAGTGGGTTGGCAGTTTGATCTTAGCTCTGTCCTAGTCTTTTTGTTGTTGTGTCCTTGGGCAAGACATGTCTGTGTAGTCGCTTTCATAAGACACACCATGCCGGCAAATCAGCGCAATACTGCCGCCACGGTGTGTCTTATGAAAGCGCTGTGGCGGCATGGCGATGCGGCAATTTTGTGGCATTCTTGCCACCACGCTTGGTAGTAATATTCCCGCAACGTCGGACTTGTGAATGAAGATTACGCCTTGGCGCAACAGAGGGAGGAGTCACTAATAACGTGGCAAAAGTGAGCCGACCCCTGACCAGAAAAAGTATTTAAAAATCATGTAAACATGGGAAAGCTGTTGCGCATTTGTAAACACTCAGTGGAGATGGTAAACTGGAGCAACACCGAGATCCGGGAGCTTCTGGCTGAAGCAGAAGTTGCCCGTCTGTTTATACGAGCACTTCCATCTCACGTCTCTGTACCCTGCGCGTCGACAGCGTGAAGACCGCCCCCATACCTCCTTTATACCGCCACCGAGAAATCTTTTGTGAAACGCACATGATTGCGCAACATTACCGGCACGGTCTGACCACTTATGAACGACTAAAGGCTCCCAGATGCCGGGTCAGGTTCGCGGCAATTTGCCGGCATTGTTTTATGAAAGCAGCTTGTGTGAATGTTGGTGGGGTGGGGTCGGGTCAGATAAAATGCAGCCTTGCCTCCATCAGTTTACCAGGGCAGTGGTAGCTGTTTACCACCACCAGAGTGTGAGTAAGTGTGTACATGAGTAATGGATCTTCTGTGACGCGCTTTGCAATAAACTTGCAAATCTAGCATTTCGTAACCTGTTTCCATTTGATCTACAGTGTGACCAAATAAACATTGTAATAATCACAGTTTACACACACACACGATGAAACTGGTGTGTGACTGTTGGATTTGCATAGAGAACAGAGAGCGTGTTCACCTCTTTGGCATGCCTTAGCCCTCGCTCCCAGGCACTCTCCACAGGGGGTTCCACTGGTGGAGGAGGTGGAGGGAGTTCCTCCACTGCAGGGCCGACCTACGACATGGAAAATGTGTTTATGGTTTTCGGCTACCACACACATTCTCACAAAGGAGCCCAGTGATGAAGCCTCTTAATGATGTGAAACAATGATGTTACAGAGGCACAATTTCATCTCAATATTCATGTTCAATGTGACTGAGGGAGACTCACCCAGGGGTTGTTGGGTATGAGTGGGAGTGGTCCACCAGGGGGTGCTCCATTGGGTGAAAAAGGGTCTGGCTTAGTGATGAGGGAATAGTTTCCTTTATCATTTACTCCAGGATGGATAAACCTGCAGTTCATACCCCATGTACAATTTCCTGAGAAGAGAAAAAATAAAACTTTGTATTAATCCTGGAGCTAGGGCCACACAACACCAAAATGTGAACTACAATATTTCTCCATGTAAGTTAAAAATCAGGAAACCATTAAACAATTTTCCATTCTCTAACAAATTCAAACCACTTCAATAAAAACATGTTTAAAATGTTTGAGCACAGGACTTCAATCGCAAAAATGTTTGTTAACTGGATATGACTACATTAAATAAGAAAAGTGACAATAAATAACATCGTCTGAGAACTGCAAATTTCTTACATAAAAACACTAACATGTACATTACACTCTGAGACTTTACGTTAGCATGCTCCAACGTTCGATCCAGTTTTGTCATCCGGTTTTAGTTTTGTCGCCATAATTACCACCGGAACTTTCCGCATCACTACTATTGTTTTTGTGCATGTTATGACTGATTCTCCACAAATTAACCAAGTGTTTATGTCCACACCTCTGCTGTATGTCACTTGAGATAAAGCAGAACCTTAAAAATGAGGAAGAAATATGAAAACAGGCAATTGGAAAAAAATGACAGCGTGACTGAAACATCTGACCTGTGGCCTGATTAGTTCAATTGTGTTTTGATTTTTTTTCTTAAGAGTGACCAAATAACATGACAGCTTTATGGTGCTTTCACAGGAAGTGGCATGCACTGCACTGGCCACAATATTTGAGTCCAGAACATGGGAAAAGGAACCAAACATAACAACTGTGAACTGGGCTGTGGGCAAACTAGGAAGTTATTGTATTTGTTGCTATTTAAATGCTACATGTATATCAAACTGTCAGAGAAAATCATGTTACATTTACAGACAAGGAGAATGGGGTGGGGAGCAGTGTTTGTTTTTCAAAGTCTTTGACTTCAGAGAGACTGATTGAGCAGCATCAACTGCCTCCACAATATCTCTCACAGAATAGAAAGCAATGAATCGGCCTGTACAGTTATATGTTGTTCTATACTGTATGTGTGTTGGGGAGAGTTACAGTGAGGCTACAAATAGAAAAAGCTTTGAAGTAGGGTGCCAAAACAAATATTTAAGTACTTTTCAAGCTCTTTCAAAGCAAGTTTTCACGATTTTCAGCACATTTACACAAACAGTAGATTCTTAAAAGAAGTACAGTGTATTTCAAAATCCAATATGAAGATCAATAGCGCCCTCTGCTGTACAACTATTCTGAAAATCACAAAACGGGTAAAAAAAAAAGAAGAGCCAAAGTCCAAAGAAAAACTCCTATTGAATAAAATCTACTGAAAGATTACAGGAAAATCTGTCTGCTTAGAAAGAAAATATAAAGAAATGATAAGAAGATTGCTGAGCACTGGATGTACAAACAGCTTCTAATACACAAGTCTAAAGTCTAATTCAGTTGATTAAATCAGGCTTCCTGATATTCAATAAACAATTTGCCCAGGAAAATGCAAAGAAACACCTACCTTTGATGAAGAACCTGCAGATGGGACGTGGTCTGATTTTTCTGTCTGAAGGATCTTTAACTTCCCCCTCCTCCAGGTCATCATCCTGCACACAATCACAAAGAAAATATGACATCACAGCAGGTCTAGTTAATTACATATTTCCTACAACACTAAAATCAGGTCTTATGTGGCAATAGTGTCCCACAGACCATGCAAATCTAATTAGCTCTTTTTAAATGGTAAAAATGATAAATTGCCTGTATTTATAGAGCACTTTCTAGAGTGTTGTACACTCCCCAAAGCGCTGTACAACACAGTCATTCACCCGTGCACACACACATTCACACACTGGTTTTAAAATCAGTATAATACAGAATCAAACATCAGAACTAGCTTAAAGTGATTAATATGCAGTTTTGCTTGTTTTGGGCGCCCTCTGGTGTCCGTTTTAAATCACTGCCATTAAAGAGTTAGCACATTGTTTCAGCTTATAAACGCCTAAATCTAACTGTTGAAATGTCTCCTCAGCCTTCATAGCTTTCTACAGGAGCGGTTATTTACTCCTTCAAAGAAATCAGCTGTGTTCAAGCAGGGAGAGATTGAAAAAAGCAGGAATCATGAGCTAAAACCACTCCAGCACTAGCATAACAGCTAGCCACTTTGGGTTAGCCTAACCCTCGTGAGACACGTGACTTCCTGGGTACCGTGATGGCGACGGAGATCTTGCAATCGTGGTATTCCGGATCTAATCACCAGATGGGGCTAAGTGACTTCTCATTAACCCTGTAAAGAGTCATATTAGCACATACTGGCTCAAGGAAAAGATTTTAAAATATGAAAAATTTGCAAATGATTACTTTAATGACTTTAGAGCCTAATGGCTAGAAGTGAGAAGCTCAGTTTAGCACTAGTATTAATAAAAATGTTAAATTAGGCCCTTTTGAACTGATTGGATGTTAAGGATTTACATGTTTATTAATTTATTTCACACTTCCAATGCTTTTCTTTAATTAGACAGCAACTGATCAGCGGTCTCATTTATGAAGTTTTCTTTATGCACAAAACAGGGCCTGAAAGTTGCGTAGGTCACTTTCTACGCAAACTTTGTGATTTTTAGAGAAAGAGACGGGGAAACTGGCAGGGCAGCCAGAGAGATGGCAAGATGATGAATTTAAGCCACATTTTCAGACTTGTTGACCCTCACACATGCAAAACCAACAGTCAACAACACCCCCCCCCCCCATCTCTCAAAAAAAAAAAAGGACAAAAAAATATGTTGTAGTTTAGCGTTATAACACAGAATGTTTATACATACTTCTTCAAATTATAGAGTAATTGCACTTATTGGTGCATTAATTGTGATAAGGTGTGTATCAAGCAGTGTGATTACCAAGTAGACATAAATACTGCAGTGACATTCGTGCATAATGGAAGCACTGGCACTCCTTGAAGGTCTGGATGGGGAGAGTTGTTAGAAATCACATAGATTTCCAGGTCCATGATGAAGACTGGCTGATCAGCTAATTTAGAAACCTAAAGCAGTTCTATGAAGCTATGTGCTGAACTGGGCCAGGTGTTGGCTCAATCCACCTGCAGTTGTATGTTGCATCCCGTGACAGGTGTTACGGGATGCAACCTACAACCAGATTTAACATGGATGGACAATAGTAGATTAAATTTGAGCTTGTGGCGCCTCTTGGTGGATGAATTTATGACACTTGCCAACAAAAAAAAAAAGGTTTATGGTGACTGAATTCAACATTGATTTAACTGTATTGATTAAAAACAGTTGCAGGTTTGATTCTCGGCCACGTCCTTTCTGCTGGGAGCTTGCATGTTCTTCCCATGCATGCATGGGTATTTTCTGGGGACTCCAGTTTTTTATATTTTTACCACAGACCCAAAACATGTATGCTAGGTTAATTGGTGACTCCGAATTGTTCCTAGGTGTGAGTAAGAGTGTGAATGGTTGTCTGTCTCGTTGGTCTCTGTAAATGTATAATTAACTAGTTATCTTGAAAGGTTTATTTTCTGAAAAGGTGAACATCTCAAACTACTGAACCATCTCTGACTATTAAACATCCAAGCCTTTTAACAACATACCAGCCAGTTAACTCACATTTAAAAGCAGTCAAACAATGATGACTTACGTCAATTTCTCCTTCATCAATCTCGCCATCATCATCCTCCTTCTTCTTGTCTCTGAAGGAATCTCTGCGTAACCTCTCAGGCCCTTCAGTCCTCCTTGACTCAACATATTTTGGAGATGGAGGGAGAATTGGTTTCTTCTCCTTTTTGACCTTGTCTTTGCTCTCCTCCTCCTCTTGGCCCTCTACCTTTCCATCATCCTCATCTTCCTCTTCATCATGTGCAGGGATACTGGGCTCTTCTGGCACCTCTTCATCATAATCCAGTTCATGTTCATCCAGCTCACGAGAAACAGAGGCAGAGTCATCTTTCATCTCCCTTACAGCAGCAGCTCTTCTCCTCTCATCAGCTCTCCTCATTTCATCCTCCTCAACTGTGATTTTATCTTCCTCTTCCTCCTCTTCATCATCACACACTTCAGCTGTTTCTTGCTCTGCAGACACATCTTTCTTATAGTCATCATAGCCTTCATCACTATCTTCTCCATCCTCTTCAGAGTTGTTCAAGTACTTGACCTGCTCTGGCTCCAAGTCAGGAGACTGTGGAGTGTCAACAACTCTATCTTCTTCCTCGTCTAACTGCTCCCCTTGGGGAACATCATCATCACCCTCCATAAGCACAATGGTCTCATCCTCTTGTCCCATCCCTTCTGCTTCTACAACAGGCTCTTCGTCCTCTGGGTCAGAGACAAAATCAGGGACCACCTCATCCTCCAAGTCCAAACCTCCTCCTAGACTCTCCATTGTCTCATCCTCCTCAATAAGGCCTCCATTTCCCTCCTCTTGAAGTAACTCGCTGTCTGAGATGACCCTGTCCTCTTCATCAGGAGACTGCAGTAGCTCACTGTCAGAAAGACCCTTCTCCTCCTCCTCAGGTGACTGAGGAGACTGCGTAGGGCTTTCAGGAGTATCCATTGAGGAGTTTTCTAAAGAAAAAAGGAAAACAGTAAATTTGAGTCAAAAGGGATTATTTTGAGACCACACTGATACACAATGATCAGCCATAACATTATAACCACTGACAGTTGAGATAAAAACACTGACAGTGATTTATCACACAGCAACTGATGAAGACTTCATTGATTTAAAAAAGAACTAGCAAACAAGGACAGGACTGTGATTGTCAGATGGCTGGGTCATGACATCATCACAGCTTTGTACATTGTAATATTTTCCTTCAATATTGCAAAATATAGCCAAGGCCAAATATTTAGAAAGCCAAACTACAGGAGTTGGCCATCCAATAATTTTATTCAATTCAGCTTCAAATAAATAACTTTGTTTACTAGATTGTTAATTAATCATTTACAAGTCAATATTACCTATATGGACAGAAATGTTTTAAAACTAAACCTGTAAAACTGCAATGCAGTCAAAATTTGGGTACACCTAACTTTTGTGCCAGTGCACCTAAGAACAGTGCAACCAGTGCAAAAAGTTAGTCTAGAGCCCTGCTATTCGAGCTGATAAGTATTAAAAGGAGGAGGATGTGTATTATTTAGACAGGTGGTCATTATGTTATGGCTGATCTGAATATTTGCCTCTTTCTTCTCCAAATCCTGCGAACTTGATCTTCTTACAAGTGACATAATTAAATAAAGTGCAATAAAACAAAACAACAGAATTGCAAAAGCATATCTGAAGTCAAAATCAATCAAAAACAACGCATGTTGAGCTTGATCATATGATGTATAAAAACAAAGTGGTTATGTGATTGTTTTTGACATATAAAAGCTGGTTTGCTATAAATGCCAGCTCCCGGTGCTGCTACCGGACCACTATTAATCATTACTACACTAAGAAACCACTTCAGCCCCATCAATCTGTGTATATGTTTATAAATATAGGGCTGTCTGTCAACGCTAGACAAGTTATCCTGCAGCGAAAGAAGGTTGCAACACTTACAATAGCAGGTCGCGCTAGTTGGCAACTAGGCCCAGAAACCCGGCGACGCGCAGAGAGCAGGCTAACCGAGCACAATCTGTCCGTATCAAACCGACAACTTTATCCACCATTATAAACAAATAAACTGTTGAGCTTAGCAACTTTAACATGGGATCACTGCCGGTTTAACCGTGAGCCGACTCGGCCGAACACTCGCCATCTATCCGTTAACAATGTAGCCGCCCTGGAGCTAAGCTAACAGCTACCCGCTAACAAGCACATTCTCATTCACCTGGCCGACCTGGAGCTCTTTACTCGCGGCACTGCTGCGTAACGGCGACCCCCTCCCACTGATACCGGCTTTCACGATCTACGGTCAATATTTCACAGGTTAAGTCAACCACTATGGCGGAGAAACTAAAATGAGTCCGCACGGCGCACGAAAATCGGCCATTACCTCAGCGTCATTAACAGACGACAAACCAAGGCAGGAGGAGGCGGAGGGTCACGAACAGGCCGCGCTGGAAGTGGGTGACAGCAGATCTGAGATCAGTTAGCAGAGTACAGTGTTGATGCTGAAAGCGTGGCGTCAGAAGACAAAATCTGATGTACAATCAGAAATACGTGACATTTTATTTTATTAATTATCTTCTATTCAAAACATGCCATGACATAGAATAAATAATTCAAATAAATAAATCACACAATTTTAGAACCGTACTTATATACACTTCTATTAAATGGCAAAAACCATAAAAACAACCATTAAAATTACCTTTTGCTCTTTTAATATTAAAGTCCATAACTAGTGTATACAGTAATATAGATTTGCTATAAGGGGTGCATAAACAGATTGCAAATTGTTAAACTGTTAGTCAAAAAAATGGCACTCAGCCATAAGTAACCTACAATTTAAATGAAAATAAAATAAAATAAGAACTTTAATTTATGGGATATACAAGAGGTAAAATAAATACATCTTAAAACAGTTGAATGCAAATACATTAAAATGCCAATTTCAATAAAGACCATATTCAAAGTTCACACATTTGCAATAAATAAACTGACCAAAATGTATGAATAGACTTTTGGTTTTTTAAATTAGAGTGAAACAAAGATAGGTTGAGTTTGTTTTGAACACATGTGCACTCTGCTCTCAGGTCAACAGGAAAGCTTTTCCACAGATGTAGGTCATAAAATAAGAGAAGCAAATGGGTTTAGTTTTTTCTTTGTAAAGCTTCCTCCAGAAGACCTGAGTGATCCGAGATAGGATAAAAGCAAACTAGACTTTTAAGAGTTCCTTAAAATCAATTCTAAGCAGATGGGTATAAGGTGGCGCTCACTCCTTGGTGTGTTTTTTTTAAACTTAGCAGATGAAGAATTTGTGCTGAAATGCTCAAATTTTTTATCCATTGTCAAAACAATCCTCAGTAAGTTCATGAAACAAGATTCTTTTCATATACACTTGTTTTCAAACACAGGGAATTAAAGTGTTTATGAGTTTCTTGAAATATTGCATTTGTAAAAACTGGTGTGAATGTAGTCATCTAGCAAGCAGTTTTTGTTTATTCTGTTCTTTTTTCAGTGTGATGTTAACAAATCAAAACTAGTTTCCTGTCGGTCTGATGATCGGTGCTGATGTTCATGAACTTAACCCCCACCCCAGTGTGTATTATCAGGAGGACGTAGTAAATAAAGAGTAAACAAAACAATCTGGATAAAAGTGCACAAAAGCAACTTATTTTTAAATGAGAGTTTAGAGCCTTTTGGAACTGAAATGTATTTTATATTCATTCATTTTTTCAGTTTTGAGTCACTAGATGGCAGCATTGACTCTAAATAAAGACTAATGTTCACATAAGACATGTAAGTGCTTCTCATCAATGATGTATGTCTCAATATTTTGTAATATGAATAGCAAAACTTAGAATTCAAATATAAACATAAACATGCATTTCAACTATTATATTAGATGTTTATTCTCTTCTTTGTGTGTAAAAGCAGTTAAAGTTTCAATTTTTTTATTTCATAGAGAGACATAAGTCCAAGTAAAATCATGTACAAGAAGAAAACGAGTAAAGTCCTCAAACGTTGCTACAAATTCTCCAACAAGATGGGAACAGACAAGCTAAGTGCTTTGATTAAATCAACAAATGATATTGCATTTGTTTGAGGAACCTTATTTTTGATTCAGGGGCCAAACATTTAGTGCAGAAGTGTGCTTAAAGTGTGTACTATTTCAGCAACACAAAACAAGAAACATCCTGCAGGTAGCTGAGTGTGACGGGCAGGCAGACGACAAACGACCTGAAACATTCAAGTTGTTCAGCAGCTGTGGTGGTTATGATGTTTGGGCTGGACTTCAAACATAGAGCTGTTCTCCAGATCTAAGTTGTTTACATGAAACACAGCATGTGTATGTAGGGTGTGTGTGTGTGTGTGTGTGTGTGTGAGAGAGAGAGAGAGGCTTTCATTGAACATATGAGGTCTGACAGCAGTGAGGAACTGAGGAGCGCCTGCTAGACGGCACAGAGAGGACAAAATGTCAATCTCAGGAAGAGAGGGCAAGCAGAATCCTCCTAAAAATTTCAAAATAAAACATGTTCTGTTTAGTTTTGGCTTCGACAAACTCAGGGAAGGAGGCCAGAGGGCCACTGGTCCTTACTGAAATTTGACTGGCTCTTAAAGTTTCCCTACCCAATTCTGACATTATTATTACCATATTGTTAAATTTATTCTCATACAGACGAGTGCCTCTTAGAACTGTATCATCTGATTTTGTGAAAAAAAGCACAAAAAATGCTATAGTTGATAAAAGACTGAAAACTCAAATGATTATTTTTGACTGCAGGAAGCAGCGTGCTCACCATTTACCTGTCCACTATGGTTAGTTTGAGAAGCACACGTTGGCTGATGATGGATCTCATGGGTCCTCTCTTCACATGTGGCCCTGGAATGGCCCCTGACTTAAAACATTCTGGATTCACCACTGAGCCGACCAGAAATAAAAACAGCAGTACTACTACTTCAACTACTACTACTACTGATAACAGAAAATTATTTGACACATCAGTAGAAACAGAACCATTTATAAAGTGTAGAAATATTTAGAAATATTAAGACACTAATGTTTTTCCCCCGAGCCTTTTTTCATTATTTTTTTTTGGATAAGCTCCATCCCCTGATAATTTCAAAATCATTATTTTAACAAAAATGTTAATAATCTATAATTCACTGATAAACAAGACTTTAGGAAGCATTTGTGTCACGCCTCCTGATGGAAAGTGGCACATTGTCGTTCTGAAGGCTGATGCCTGACATTTGTAGAATACCTGCAGCTCCAGTGAAAACACCTCTATTTACATCTGAAGGGCAGGCGACCTGCGGTGATGGATTTGAAGGGAACTGGATCCTGAAGTTAAAAGGGAGCGACTTCTCATATTCTCACTTTTGGGATTGCGTTCACTCATTAGTCTCTCCCCTCTGCAGGGTCCTGTCAACAGTTTAACACTTCGGTCATTAATAATAGAGGCCACTGAGGAAATATTTTTAGGTATTTGTTCCACATCATTTCAGCCGTCGGCCTCGCCTGCACCGTCATCCATCATTCCTCAGGTCTCACGTTCCCTCAGGGCACCTGCTGAGTTATCTAGCTTCAACTAGTTGGAAGAGAAATATCAGAGTAACCTCTCACACAGCAGATAAAAGCATCAAAGGTAAACAGAAAACGGTCCTCTGCTTTTTTGTTAACTTAGAGTTGTCCTTCTAGCTGGAGCAGGTCTCATGTGTTTTGACAGGAGATCTAGAGATGTTTTAAATAAGATTAGTGCTGCTCAGCACTGAATCTGCATGTCTTTTCTCTGGAGAGCATCTTGTGTCATGTTCATGTGTGGAGCTATTTTTCTTTCTTACAAATCCACCGAGGGGCAACTGCTCTCTCTGAGGATTGTGGAGGCATCTCCTGGCTTAAACAGCAGAGATGCTAATTATCTCACAGTCTGACTTGACAGATGGACCATTGAGGGTTTTATCTAACAGCAGCTGGCCCAACACACGCATTAGTCCAGTTTTACACACCTCCGATGACCCAGTGGTGTGTCTGGATAGTTTGAATCTGAATGTGATGACTCTGTAACTGAATCTATTTATGTCCGTGATGGATGGAGATCACACAGAACCAGTCTCATAAACTCCAATGGGTCAGTGAGATAATAAAATCTGGTTCTGACAACACAAAAGGTGACTTATTTTAGTCTCTCACAATTTCACAGCTGATTTAAGGACATGATAGACCAGATAAAGCCTATCAGGGACTTGTTTCCAAGTCTTGAAGAATACCTCGCCTTACCTCACCTTCTTCCACTTTAGTCCTGTAACCTCCCTTCTCCCCTCCATCATCACCTCCACCAGCTCCTCCAGCAGAACCCCAGGTGGCTAGCCTGGAGATGTACTTCCTTCAGCATGTCCTGGGTCAACCTGGAGGCCTCCTGCCACCAGGGCACACCCAAAACACTTCCCAAGGGAGGTGTCCAGGAGGCATTCTCACCAGATGCCCAAACCACCTGATCTGGCTCCTCTCAATGTGTAGGAGCAGTGGTTCAACTCCAAGTCTATCCCAGATGTCCTCCTCACCCTAATGCTGAGCCCAGACACCCTGCCAAGGAACCTTATTTTGACCTATTGTATTTGTGATCTTGTTCTTTTGGTCATTACGCTCATGACCAGATTAGAATGTCTTGTGGAATAATTTTACTGGATTAAAAAAAAAAAAAAAAACGTAACTGTAAGAATTGTAAAATGAAGAATTTAGTTTTAAATCTTAGTTTTAAAATAAAGAGAAAATTCAACAATCAGGACTACTGTGATGATTGTTTTTGTGTTGACATGGATTCAAGCATAAAAAACAGCTAAATAAATGAACAATGTTTACATATGAAGCTTTAAACCCTCTCAGCAGGGGACCAGGTTAAATCCAGAGTCACTGCTTCTCTTTTGATAGAGACCCAGAGAGGTGGTGTCTTCCTGAGTTTTTGTGTAGGTCAGCAGACGTGTGCACGCGAGTTTAGATTTTCTGCACCAAATGTGGCTCAAACCTTTATAGTGCAAGTCAGTTTGCACAAACTTTAATTCTTGATTTGCAACATGAACCTGTAAAAAAAAAAGTTTCAAAATGTTTCAAAAAGTTAAATAAATAAAAACAAAAGTGGAAGAAATGTCTTGAAATATTAAAATGTCAAAGTATTTCAGCGAACGCCCTTCAGAAAGTGAAAACAGTTACATGTTATATAGCTTCCATCACATCAGGAATTTGTTGTACACTTTGTTGGATTTATTTTTTGTTTTGATTTGTCTTTTCTGATGTGTGTGAGTGAATGCATCCTGATGTGAAGCTGAAGTTGGGTGGAAAGTGGATTCGAGGCTGGGATGAGGTGATGTTTCTGTGACATAAAACACAAAAAACCTGAACAAATCACACAATGAAAAATATACAAACCTTCCATCTAAAAGAGTGTTAGTATCTGGGTCGTGCATGAGGGACATTATTGCACGATTAGTGTTGTTACTTTGGCTCTATGTGATGACAAGGTTTTAAAACTGACATTTATTTATAGGGCAAAACAACAAAATAAGATACAACCCCCCCCCCCCCCCCCCCCCC
>SSNR01000124.1:1288938-1354891 GCA_006937965.1 Callopanchax toddi | reverse complement strand
CCCCCCCCCCCCCCCACACACACACACACACACACACAATTTAAAGAACAATTTTTAAAATTAATTTTTTACATTTTTCTTTGAAGTTTTTTTAATTTTCAAATTATGTAATTTTCTAATGTTTCTCTTCAGCCCTTTCATTGTCCTCTGCCTTGTTTTACCAGTATGCTTAGAAAAGTGTGAAGCATCAGGGTGCTTTTATTTTGAAGGTCCTAGCACTGCCTCCTGTGTAAGTGTGTGTGAGTGTGTGTGTATTTAACAGCTCTCAGTCAGTAGTAGCAGCGCTCTGTGTGTGTGTGTGTGTGTGTGTGTGTGTGTGTGCACATCATATAGACAACAGTTAAAGCATGGCTCTGCTGCTGAGCGGCTGCAGACGGCGACTGACAGGCAGGAGGAGAAATTTATTTTTATTTTCTGAGTAGAAACAGGATTAAAGAAGATTCTGGGTGAAGCTGAAATCCTGCAAAGATTCACGAGGTGAGTTTATTTTATTCTCTTATGAGACACAATATTTAGAAGTTCACAGCCAGGCTGAAACAGAAAATATGTGGAAAGAAATGAAAAACAAGCTGATTTTGTAGATTTGTTGATTTTTTAAAAAGAAAGAACAGGATAGTTTTCTGCTCTTGTTTCAATTTCAGAAACACTTTAAAATATTCTACTTTTGTTTGATCAAGTATAATGAATCTGTAGCTTTTTATACTTGTTTTATTTTAAAAATGACTTTCTTTGAATTCATTGACTTGACCGAGCAGCAGCTGCCTGACTGTCACTCAGTGCCGATCAGAGCAGCAGCTGCAGGTTTGGAAACCTTTTTCTGGGATTCCTCAGCCTGCTGCTCGCCCACTTTAGCTGCTTTAAACACATTCCACCAGATCCCATACAAAACATCTGAACTTAAAGTAAAAAAAACAAATTTAGGAAACAGAAACTCCAGGTTAAATTTGAATTGTGTAGTTAACTGTCAGTTTGTTGCTCACTTAAATTGTATAAATGCCCCCAAAATGTCAATTCTTTGCTGAATTAGTGCAGTTTTTAAAACTGATTTTACTAAATGAACTCTGACTAATAATAACATGTTTTGTAGATTGCACACTCCGGGTCTTAAATCATTCATTGCTGTGATTTCAGACAGAATTAATTTGAGATTATTCACATCACTTTAATGATCAACAATAATAGAAATAGCAATTTTCTTGTTTTAAATTAATCCGTCTGACGCTTTAATAAGACCCGATGCAGGCTGAGGGTGTTTGTTTGCAGGATAAATGCAGCAGCTGATTTTGACTGATGATAAAAGAAAATAATCAAGATTTTGATTGATTTGAGTTCATTTGATGCAGTCAGATCACCACCACACAGTGTAAAGCTTCATAACACAAAGGATCAGCTGATTTATCGCTGTGTCACGTCTGATTCTCAGCATCAGGGATTCCCAATCAATAAAATGTTAAAATGACACACAAACATGGAAAAGACATCACGGCAAATTCTGTCCGTAAAGAAAAACATCACGAGTCTGAGCTGAATGAGATGCGTCTTATTTATTTTTACATCCAGCACGCAGCGATGTAAACAAAACACCCGATGGACAACAACCACATCAATCCCACTGTGACATTATTTATTTAACAAAAACTAAACCAAAACACAGAGACAGGAAGTGAAAAATTGAGCTCGTCCTCAATAAAATACCAGAGTACTCTGGATGTGAGGCCATCTGTCCGACAGCTGAGGCTTGGACCAAATCGGGTCACGGAACAGAATCATGATCCGGTCCAGCAGATCTACAACAGAATGACTGGATGATAACGGAGAGATGCTGCAGGGTCAGACTGACTGAAATGATGAACCTCCTGGGAATGGACCAGAGCTCCCCCAGAACCATGCACGAGACTCTAATGAGCTCAAACAGATGATTACTGCTGCTGATGGAGGTTCTTTAGGATCATGTAGTTTTTGTTAAGTAAACAGCAACACCATGTGGGATGTCTTTTTGTTACCTGAGGTTTAATTCAGATCATTTTAAGACCTGACATGGACCAAATTAAGAAAACTTTAGTATTTATTCCATTAACTTTATTTGCAAACAGTCTGCTATATTTAGATTCTCTGCAGCAACAAAACATTATTTTCTCTTGTCTCCTCTCATTTCACTTATTGGGTCTGGGTCATCAGGGCAGCAGCTCCAGGGAATCCCAGATTGTCCTCTCCCTAGCCTCCACCAGCTCTTCTGGTGGGAATCCAACTAATTCCCAGGCCAGCCTAGAGATATAATCCCTCCTTAGTTGGTCCTAGGGTCTCCTCCTAGGAGGACAATCCTGGAACTCCTCCCCTCCCAGGAGGCATCCTGACCAGATGCCTGAACCACCTCAGCTGACTCCTCTCGATGTGGAAGAGCAGCGGCTCTACCCCCCAGATGTCTGAGCGGAGGAGGAAACTTTTTTGTTCACCTGTATTTGGAATCCCGTTCATTTTCTGTGTTTTTATAAACACATACTCAAATGTTTTCCATCATGAAGGCTTAAATAGGCTGAGTTATCAGGGTGTGACCCAGTCTTTGCTGTCTGACCTTGATTTGACCTTTAACTTTGAATGCTCCATCCACTGAACTTCATCAGCTTCATCCAGCGACCAATCAGGAAAAAGCTGATTCACACCTGGGTGAAGCCCAGATATGTTTTGGTCTTTCTCCTGCAGATCATTCAGATTTTCGTCCTCCTTTCTCTGTGAGATGTGGATGAAGGGTGTGTTTATTTATTCGGTCCTCCTGGGAAACAGCTGGACAGCTGCTGGCTGACAGAACATTTGCTGCAGTTATTTTTTCCTCCAGCATCCTTTACCTGTGATGAAGCAGCTTTTTTAAAATCTTAAGAGAAGAAACCTTGACAAACCTTGTTTTTTTATTTGCATAAAACTTGCATTTTAACATCCTTTAAGACAAGATTTGATCAGTTTACTCCTCTATATTTATTTATAACTTGTAACTCTAGCTTTCTGCTCCTGATCATTAACTGCAGTTAAAGTTTCCAACAACCGGAGCCAGTCAGCACTCCAAAGGCTTCCGTTTGCCAAATGTAACTGCCAGAAATGCAAAGGAAATCACTGCGTGTGCACGTGTAATGAAACAGAGAGTGGCTGCAGTCTGATTGACGGCAGAATAGTGGAACTAGATTACTTTTCATTTCACATCCACCTCAATTTATTAGAGGCAGCCCTCAGGAGGGGAGGCCCAATCTGTGTGAGTGCCTTCAGGCTGAGAGATAAGTGAAAAGTGCAATCGAAGCCTCGCAGAGTTAGAAAATGTTTCATGCTGGTTAATCAGCTTTCAGCAGCATAAAAAAATCCCTAAAACAAATGTTAGGATCCTTTAAATGAAAAACACTTAGTTCTCCAATAACCTGAAAACTCTTTCAAGTATTTAAAGAGCGAGAAGTGGTTTTAATCAGATCCTTTTCCTGCTGTCAGGGTTTGAGAACTGTGGCTGTAACTTTATCAGAAAGGCACTAGGAGGCATTGTAAGTGCGTTACCAGGATAACCAATCATGCGCTTTTCTTAGTTTTGTCAGATTATTATGTTGAAAGGATCTTAATGTACTCATGAAGTGTTTTAATGCTTTGAGTGCAGCGGCCGAGGTGCATAAAAGGAACATTTGAATATTGCCTGTTAATGAGGATCCATTGTGGATCTCATTAAAGCTCTTTGCAGCTCTGACTTTAAATCTGAACCCTGCAGGACTCTGCTTACTCAATTTACTCAGTGAAAAGATGACTGTGTTTTTAAACGGCTTTCCTGCAGCAGCACAATCAGGCTACAAACATGTGGCTGAACTACACGTTTGACCCTGAAAAAGACACAATATTCCCTTTATTAAGCCAACAGAACGCAAAGCAATCTGCATGTTTTCAGTCAAAAGCATCGTCCATTCATTCTGGTCTGCTGCTGCGAACAGAAGCACGTTTAAACAGCTTTCACACAACGCGAACATTGAAAAGCTATTTTAACTGTGCTGTAATTATTCCTCAGGCTGTGAAGACTCAGACTCTTATTTGATTCCAGCTCTCCAATCAAAAGCTTCAGCTTGAATTTAGTCACATCTTCCCTTCATGCTCACTGTTTCTTCTGTTAAAAACACAAGGCTGTGTGGATTCTGCAGCAACACAATATAGAAATGAAGAAACACAATAACTTTCAAGTTATTCTAAACCCCATTAAGCCATCAGTTGTAAATATTAATAAGCTGTTTTAAAAAGGATTTTCTTCAAGTTGTCCTGCTGCACTTTTCCACAGAGTAGGCATTCCAGGAGTCCATTAGAGGTTCCCAGAAGAATTACAGAGCTAGCTAAAGATGCAGACTCTCAACCACCTGGTGGCTCTAAGATCATTCTTATTAGTGGTTTATAACCAGTTATAGAGAAGGACACAATAACTATATAAATATCTTATATTTTACAGTTTTTAAAATGTATTAATCAAGTTAAAATTTTCCACAAAATCAATAGAATGAAATGCAATGATGAACATACAGCTAATGATATTTATTTAGGCTTTTTTTGAGGTTACAAAAATGTTAAAAGGCAACTTAAAGATTGCAACAAATTAAAATGATAAGAAGCGATAAAGTTTAAATTAAAAGGCAAGTTGTAAAACAGATAAGTTTTCCATTGAAAGGCATAAATAAAAAAACAACAAATAAAAACTGTAGGAAACAGTAAGTTTGTTATTTATGCCAAGCGTAATCCATGCAAGTAAAACTTTACAAAAGCTGTGAAACAGTGTAAGACCTGTAACAACACTAGCAACATATCAAAACAGGAACAAACTGTAACCTTCTCTTTGGACTGTGGAGGTTAAAACAGAACATGTGGTATCATAAGTCAGGGTAGAAATGGTTCCTCAGCTGATTTTTAATGTTTTACCTGCTAGAAGGCAGCCACTGGAATAGGGAGTGTCCAGGATTGTCCTTTACTCACGGTCCGTTCTGCAACAGTGCAGCAAAATGTGTTGGCAGTTTTGTCCTGATAAGTCGTAAATCCAGGAGTTTTATTTGGACATAACAGACTCATTTCTTAGGATCTGCCCCAAAACGTCACTATCATATTAGAAACAATAAATCTGTCTTCATCACAGGATGAAACCTTTGCGCTAGACTCTAAATACCACAAACAATTCATTGGACACACTCAAAGATCTGGTTGTTGCAGATGTTAACATTAAGCTGCTTGTTAGTTCCTGAACTAAAGAAGCTGCTGCTAAGAATAGAGAAAGGAACATCCACTTGGAGAGTAGTGACCCTGCAAATGGAAACAATGGGAGTTCATGGGAGAGTGCAGAGACTGAAGCTGACAGAACATCAATAACAATCATCATTTAGATTTCACAGCCAAAGATGCTGAGCGTGCATCCCTGCTTTTAAAAGAAAATCTCACAAAGTCACAGAACAAAACTGCCTTATGTTTCATGGACAGGAAAATACAGTCAGCAGAGTTTAACCAGGGATAAATGAACTAAAACACTTCATCCAATTTATAAAATAAGAACAGAACTCATTTTTAAATGTCTAAGCTCTCTTAAAGCACAGAGCCTATGTCACGAATAACATCATAATATAAAACCAATCAGTGAGAACAGCAACATATCAAACATCCTCCTACAAGCCATTGCTTTACTAGCAAACATTTACACAGTAATTTAAAAAGTCCATCAAACTTCTGGATCATTTACAGAGCTGTAAATTAAAGTATTTGCCCTCATTACAGATTTTTGCTGACTCGCCACACTTAAATGTTTCAGATCAGCAAACAAGTCTGAACATCAGACAAAGAGAACCTAAAACAAAATGCAGTTTTGATGAAAAACCTCATTCTGTAAGATTCTAAACACTTATTGTGCAAACTCATAGAAACATTCTCACCCACTGATCACACCCTCAGACCAGCATCACATTAATGTTGTCTCTTCCAGACCTTCTGTCATGGAACCCACTGACCTGCTGAAGAGCTTTGGATCAGAGATGAAGCATCCCTGGAGCCTGAGAGGGCAGCACCGTTTACTCAGTCTTTTGAAGGTCTATTTCTGTTGTCCTCTTGGCATTTGACTCTATTTCTTCCACTTATTACTCCTGTTTTTTGTGTTTACTGCACATTTTTGTTAAAACCTATTGGTGTAAGACCAACTGGGACCTCGTTGTTTTATGTCTGACACCAGTAATTAAATTGAGCATCTCTTAAACTCATTTAGAGAAACCCTAACACAAGTCCTGTCCAGGACTTTCTGATTTTATTCACACTATAGTCACAGTGACCTGAAATCTATCAGAAGGCTGGAGAGAAAGCAGAGCAACACAAAACAAAGAAAGACGCTGACATCTGTTCAGTCCAGTCATTTCA
This sequence comes from Callopanchax toddi, assembly GCA_006937965.1. NCBI lineage: Eukaryota > Metazoa > Chordata > Actinopteri > Cyprinodontiformes > Nothobranchiidae > Callopanchax > Callopanchax toddi. The sequence continues at coordinate 1,348,501 of SSNR01000124.1, read as the reverse complement.
CTAACTGAACTTGTCTTTATTTGTATAGGTAACTCCGCGATGAGCTGACTTGTGTTTGGAGGTTTTGGGATCAATTCTCATCAATCAGCAGAGCGGCAGTGAGTTGGACTTTAACTTGATTGACTGGAAAAACAGACAGCTGTCTCAGAAATCATCAGTTGTTTTTTTACTCAATATAAACATTCAGACTCTGGTTTTAAATGAGAGTAAGTTCCCTAAATGAAGAAGAAGAAACATGGCGGCAGTTTGGAGTCACAGGTTGCGTCACTTATTTCTGATCAAGTGAACTCTGATTAACAAACACAGCCGTCAGTAGAAATGAGCAACAACCTGAGCTCCAGGATCGACACCCCGACCAACATCTCCCTGAGCCCCAGCGTCGCCGTGTCGGACTCTCTGGAGTACAAGACGGTGTCCGTGTTCCTGGTCCTGCTGGTGTGCGGTGTTGGCATCGTGGGGAACATCATGGTTGTCCTTGTGGTCTTCACCACCCGCCACATGAGGACTCCCACCAACTGCTACCTCGTGAGCCTGGCCATAGCCGACCTGACGGTTCTAGTGGCGGCGGGGCTGCCGAACGTGTCCGACAGCCTGACAGGGACCTGGATTTACGGGCATGCTGGGTGTCTGGGGATCACCTACCTTCAGTACCTGGGGATCAACGTGTCTTCATGCTCCATCACTGCGTTCACCGTGGAGAGGTGAGGAAAGAGATAAAACTGATCTCAGTGCAGCTTTTGAAGGCCTCGTGACATTTTGTTTTAAATGTTATGAAACAGGTACTGTCCTGTACTCTGATGAACGATCACTCACAGATGAAGCAAAGTGGACTCTGAATGTCAGGGCCAGAGATGGAATGGAGCTGGTGGCTCTCCATCCAGACTGTTTAGGAGGGTAAATCATCTTTTCTGGTTAGATGAAAAATTATATATTTTAAGAAGAATAGAAATAAAAATAATCTTCATTTGTTTCTCAAAATCACATTTTAGAAATCTTGTCCACTCTGCAACTATTTTGGGAGAAATGTGTCTGCAAGTTTTAAAACAATTTGTTATTTTTCTTTTTTCATGTTATTGTTGTGTGATGGACACAGGGGTCAGAGGTCAGAGGTTATAGTGTATTTGGTAACGCTACATTACTCAAACACTTTATTTTACTATTCGAAATCAAACATTATGAAGCTGCTCCTGACTAATGCTGCTTAATAAACGAGGTTCAGGAACATTTGATAACGATCCTAATCCCACCTGAACCAGACTTCATCTGATCTTGTGTCCTTTTTATAGACCTAAAAGCTTTTTGATAATCTGATGGCAGTTTAAGCTTCGGACCGTTTTACTATTATTTTAAACATCCTCTTGAACAACAATCTGTAACGTCTCTATTTGAACATCTAGAAGCCTTCGAGGCCAGGTTGCTTTTTAATAAATGGTTCTGGTTCTGAGGATTTCCATGAGAAACCCATGAAACATGATTAAACTATGAATCATTTCACACATCCAATCAGTCTGTATTCATTCTCTCAGAAGATTAAGGAAATCCTTGAACCACCATGTAACCAGCTGACCCCTCTGGGTGCTTTTAATTTTTACACCACCTGTGTGGATGAATAATGAAAGAAGTAAAACCCTCATTAGAACCACTCAGATTCTGCTCTGCTCTTTAAAACAGTTTGACCATTCCCATGTCTTGATCTTCTCGTCACATGCAGGTACATCGCTATCTGCCATCCCATGAAGGCTCAGACGGTGTGCACAGTGTCCCGCGCCAAGCGGATCATCGCTGGCGTCTGGATCTTCACCTGCGTCTACTGCATGCTGTGGTTCTTCCTGGTGGACATTCAGGTTAGACTGCATCACATCTCCTCCGGGACGAAAGATGAAGAATTGATTTCTGTTTTTATTTTAGTTAGAATTTACCAGAGCAGAAATACAGCTTGACTAGAGATATTTAAAGACCTTTAAGCACCTTGAGCACTTTTACTAATATATGGATCAAAGGATCGAGAGAGAAATCAGTTGATTGATATTTTAATTAAATGTTCCAGTTCTATCCTATCCACTTTATTTATAAAGCACATTCAAAGCAACAAGGTTGCAACTACAGTGCTGTACAATGAATGCACAATTAAAATACTTGTTTAAAAAACAGAGACATAAAACCAAGATTTTAAAAATCCTTTAAAAAATTAATAAAATCCAAATAAATAAGATAACCACAGGATACAGTGAAATCACCCACAAAGTGTTAAAAGTGATTTTAGCTAAATTTAAAAATTGCAAGGGAAGGAGCTCGTCTTATGATAGTATTTAGTTTAGAGCACCATCTCTGTGAGCTCTAGCCTTGTTCTAGACTTCTCAACCTGAGCCTGACCCCGACCCAGGGGCAGCAGAGAGAGGGAGAGAGGGGCCTGTATGGCTATAATAATTATGCAAGAAGAATATGCAAATAAAAAATGTAAAGAATGCTTAATTCTGTTTTGACACAATAAAACATGATATGAGCTGTGAGCGAAGTTCAGTCAGCGTTCAAGTGCAGGAACAGTGTTAACGGCTCATTAAATGCAGCGCTATGCGCAATGCTTTGGTGAAACAAGTGAGAAAACCCCACCCCATTAACGCTATAGCTCAGGTAGACTTCACAGTAGAAACATCATTTAAAGTTTAAACGAATCACAAAAAGTTTAACTTTACATGAATGAACGGATGTTTTGATTTCTCTTATGGTTTTTACATAATCACAGTTTATGTTAGATGATTTTTAGAGATTTTTCAGCCAATGTTCAGCAGACAGTGATGTCACTAACCTCTGATTGGCCTAAAATTCTAAATCTTTTTCAGTTCATTAACATAATTATCCATCAAAGTGTTGGAAATTGTATCTTCTAAGTTTTTTTTCTGTTTATAATATACCAGTAATAATAAAACATAATTTATCATACCTCCTCCATAAAACCCACTAGTGACCATAGAGACTTCTGCTGCAAAGTTTTTAGTGACGTCTAGTTTTTACATGACAGCCGTTTGTTTGAAGTTTCCTGTTTAGTCTGACTTCCTGCCTGTCACGTAGCGAGAGACACAGGTGTGTGGTTACCATGGTGACCCTTATGAACCACTGGAAGCAGCTTTAACAGTTCTGTTGATCTTTGTTCTCTTCTCACACAGAGAAGACCTCTTTGTTTAGATGATGACCAAGTTGATATATTCACAGCCCTTCTTGTGAAACTTTCTAGTTGAATAAACAGGACCTTGGGATTATTTTATCTGATATACAGGGACATTTAAAGCTAATGTCTAGTCCTGAGTTGGTAAAGCAGCTCCTCCTGTCAATCATAGTGTCTGGAATGGATTTGATCAGCACAGGTGCAGCTGCACCTTTCCAATCACTGAGAGTGCTCTTGTCCAATGCTACAGGTAACTGGGACTCAGGTGTTTGGCACTGAGTCGCTCATCACAAGTCAACAAACTCAGTTTGCTGCTGCTCACATGCAGACCTCATGCTAATGTCTGTGAGTGTGGTCGGTCAGTCGGTAATTATTTAAACTTGTATTTTTTTTTGTTCAAGTCAAACATCTCCATCTGAATGTTTTATATTTGGAATAATAAATGAGAGATGATGATTTCTTGTTGCAGACTAAACAATCATCTGATCAGAATGTGGGTTTGCTCCCAGCTGTAGCCTTTCTGTGTGGAGTTAGCGTGTTATACCCATGCATGCATGGGTTTCCTCCGGGTACTTCGGATTTCTCCCACTGACAAAAAACGTGCAAGTTAGGTTGATTGACTCTAAATTGTCCCTAAGTGAGAGTGAGCGATCTGTCCAGGGTGTTCCCCGTCTCTTGCCTTGTAATGCTATAGTCAGGCACCAGCTCCCTTTGACCCTTATGGATGAAGTGGTTTAGATGATGGATGGATGGATGGATGGATGGATGGATGGATGGATGGATGGATGGATGGATGGATGGATGGATGGATGGATGGATGGATGGATGGATGAATGGATGGATGGATGGATGGATCAAGGATCAAGCTGTCTGCTGGGATGAACTTCTGCCCAGTTTTAGATTCCCAAACTTTTCATCCTCTGACCCAAATAAAATAACCCATCAGACACATGTGACCTGGCTATCTCTGGCTGACGTACTCAAACATTACAGAACAGAAAAACCAGAGCTCAATGACAACACAAACAATATTATACTCACATCTTTCCACCTATCATACCTTTAAAAGTATTTTATAATAAAAGTGTTAAAATACTGATAGTAAATGCATTGTTACATCCTCATTATGCCACTTTGGACAAAAGCATCTGGCAAAATAGAAAATAAATATAAAATACAAAACTGGCAACAATTTTTGCATGTAACCTGATCTCTTGGGATCATCTCAGGACTCTGTGTTTTATGACCCACAGTGGGGTCCCGACCCAGACTTTTGTAACCACTGACCCACATCACTTTTTCTTCACCCATTTATCAGCGATGCAGCTATTTGTGCTGTTCTGTAGCAGAGAAGCTTTAGATGTTTTTCTCAGAAACGTGCTTTGAGTTTTTGTTGACTGCAGTCACCATCAGGAACAACAAGAGACATACAGAATCAAAGTGCTGCCTATTAATCTGACAGAATATAGGTGCGTTTTACACCGCTGATTTGTTTTTCTTTTACCCAGGGAGCAAAGAGTGTTTCAGTAAACGTAGGAGTCACCAGCTGATGACTGAAACATTTGTGATTTCCAGGACCTGTTTTGTTGAAATGCTGCTTAAATTACAGGCTGTTTAAGAGCTCGGAGCTTCGTCTGAGAGCAGTGCTATTATGTTGAGATGTGAACCATCATTACATGCAGCTCCGAGCGCCGCTGCCTGTTTTATTACAGCCTCCATCATGTCTGTGACATTCAGGTCGACCAGGACGGGCACACACAGTGTGGATACAAAGTGAAGCGGGATCTCTACCTGCCCATCTACCTCATCGATTTTGCCATCTTCTACGTCATCCCGCTGCTGCTCGCCATTGTGCTGTACGCCCTGATAGCACGCGTCCTCTACCTCAGGTAGTGCACGAGATTACACACGAAGCATCTGGGAGATTAAAGTCCAGTCATTCCAGCTGTTCACGCTGCAGGTCTTAAAGCTCAATTCAGATTTTTTGATGATGTGATTCATGGTGTGGCTGTTCTCGTTACAATTTAAATATTTAACCTTTACCAGACTCCAGCACTCGAACACAAATCAGATTGTTGCAGGTCACTTTAATATGTGGTGCTAAATTGGATCCATATCTGATGTTGTTCAAATTGACCTTAAAGGTTGTGTAACTTGCAAAAGACTTTTACATCATTAAAGTGAGACAGACTTCCAAAAACTGCATCCCGAGGAAGGAAGCAGGAAGTGACCAGATCTGATGTAAACAATGAACCAAGCAAGCCTCCCTTCATCACTTGGTCACAATTCTGTCTTGGTTCTGAGTGAACAACAACTTTAGAGTAAACACACTGATGTGTAGCATCCACATTGATTTTGGTAAATATATGTGACATCATGCCTTCTGCAGGTATGGCTTCAGAGGCTGTTCCTGGAGTCTGATGGCACTCTCTTTATATTATAACGTGTACATCCTCACAGATCTAAAAAAAAAGTTCAGAACTGAGCTTTAAAACCTGCAGAGTAGCTTCTGGTAACAGAAAAGTCTGATGAAACTATTAGACTGAGGTCGCTTTGAGAAACAGCAGACAAGGATCTGGTTTTGGACCATGTATGAAAGTGATCTGGGTCAGAAACTGATCTGTGCTGTTTAGACTGTCAGAAAAAAGATAAAAAATGGGTCACTTCTGCCCGCAGGATTAAAGTAGCCTAAAACATGCAGACTCACATATTATTCTAAGATCTAATGAAATCTGTTAGAGCTGAGTGTGAATGACTCTCAACTACCAACACGGATCACTTGAACTCAGTATCTGTAAAACCGTTCATTTATTTATTACAGTAACTGTGACGTTAGAGGCCAGGAGGCAAAATTGTGTGACACTGAAACAGAACAGCTCTTTATTTAAAACAACATCAGTGAGCATAGCAACATGAACCCATCAGTTCTATCGGGGAAGCTAATTAGTGACGCACACGTAAGTAATGAAACATGAAACATGACATTTCTCTTTCAAAATATTGCAAAAACATTAAAATAAAAGAGCCAGTTTTTTGAACGGCTCTTTGATGTGAACGGCTCCCCAATGAACTGCTCAGAACGGATTCAAACTGGTTTCTATGGATGTTCAAGCTTATGACAGGACAGAGTCTTTACAACTTCAAACTGTGAAATAATTTCTGAACAATAATTTAAAAGCTCACAACAGATGAGTGTGTCTCACCGTCTAGTCCACAATATCAATAAATCATGTTGCGTGCATTTACAGTATGTTTCCTAGTATTCACAATAGTTCATTAGGTGGCATTGTACCATTCAGAAGGTTTAATCAACAGAGATCAGAGACAATAAATGAACAATGCTCCTTGTTTTCACTAAAACCCTTTTAAATGGTACTTATCCTAATAAAACATTCTGTGAACTTAACTGAAAATAAATCTACTAAAATAAAGACATTCTTAAAAAACCATAAACGTGATTACGTTTCATTAAAATATATACTATTGTTTTATTACTATCATTAATTTACATTGTACCCTCATTCCCTCAAATGCATAAAAATATTTTCTTTTCGTTCAAGTTAAAGAGATAAATGCTGCTTCCTGTGAGCTTCAGTCACAGATATTAATTTATTTTTATTCATCATAAGGAATATTATAAATCCTCTATAACGTGTGGTGACATCATTTTGAGGCTTCACCTCCCCTCTAGAGAAACCCTGTGGTGTTTGTTTGATGGATCATCTGACGTGCTGCTTGTGTCTCTTCAGTCCTCTGCCCACTGACACCAGCGCCACCACGCTACGAAGGAGCGGCCAGGATCCTTCGGAGGCGGCCAGGACGGGTCGTCAAGGTCGACCCAAGAGCGCCGTCTCCTCCAGGAAACAGGTCTGAACTCCTCCACACCTTCACCTACTCCCCATTAACCCTTTTCCTGATGCTGTGGACCTGTCTGACCCCTCCAGTAAATACTCTGATAGTTCCAGTTAGGCTGTGATGATGATGATGATGATGAGGATGTCTCTGTTCTCTCAGAGGAGTGTCATGCTGTCAGCGCGGCTGCTGAAGAAGGCAGCAGTAATGGTTTTATTTGTTCGGGCTGAGCAGTCAGAGGCTTTTGGTGGGAAGAGCGCTGTTTCTCACAGATTGCATGATTTGACTCTGCTGTGCTTCTTTGTCTCTGTGCTCTCAGAAGCTGAATACATTTATTCTCTTGGGCTTTTAGGCCTTGAATTGCCTTCTTTCATCTGCCTTTATCCACTCAGGATGAAAATGACAAACTTTCCTCTTGATCCAAAACCGGATCTTTGTTTTGACATTCGTTTTGAGGCTTTAGAAAACCCCCAGCTGATCAACCTTTACGTGTATTTGCATAGAGCTGAAGTCGTTTGTTTTAGTGCATATGCATGAGAACACGTTTTATTATTTTAATGCAGAAAATAACTAAAACGATATGAAGTCATATTGTTTAATCTGAATGAATGGAACTGATTCTTAGAATTTTGTGTGAATATTGTTTGTTAACATGATTTATGATGTTTTTAGATGAATCAGGTGAGATTTAATCATGGTGCATCTTTTATACGAGAGCGTTCCTCCACCCTGAGCTACAGACCGTGTGTTTGTTTGGGCAACTGTAGGTAAAATGTGTTGTTCAGTCTGCTTTTTGGGATCAAACCCAGCAGAGGTTTTACCTCGTCTGCACAGTGGGACCGCCTGTAACCAGAGCTGCTTCCTCATTGAGACAAGGGAGTTATGACCCCAACTCAGGTACCAAACTGTGCTTTGAAGCTCCGTGCATCAATATTTTGATCCCCAAACCTGTTTCCTCTCAGCTGCTTTTCTGCACTGAGAGAAAAAACAGACGAGGTGTAATTCTGTGAGAATGTGGGTTTCCCACAGCTTGATCTCTGGACTCATCACACCTTTCAGTCAAAACCACTTTGTCAGGTTGTGTTTGCAGTTTGCACTATGTTCTGGTGTCTCCCTGCATGTGGATAAAAGCACCGTCAGAGCAGAACTGAGCAGACACTTCTGACACATACAACAGGTCACAGGATGTCAGAAAGAGGAGACGGGGGTTTAGGATGTAAAGAGGAGGAAGCACAGTGAGTCTTCCTCTGATGGTCTGAAAGAAAGACCTGATTGTGACTTTATGAACCAAAACTCTGTTTGATTTTAAGTCCAATTTTACGTTTTCTTGCAGCATTTAAATGTAAACATTTTTGACTTGCAGTTCCTGAACATGTCAGTCCCTCTTCACCTTCTGTTGATTCTTCGTCAAAGCAAAAAGCACCTGTCACTTTTTATAACCCCTTTCATTAGAGTTCATTCCCTATACATCAGAAGGATTCTGCACGCTTTTGTGTCTAGACACCAACATGCACGCTGACTTTGGGTCAGTACTGCTCCAGACCTGTTGGTGGTGACGTTGTGCTCATTTGTCAAATGTTTACTCACAAGAAAAGTTTACCTGATTTCTGACCAGGAGTTTGATGCAGTTAGTGAAATGTTGTTAGTCTGTGAACAAATAGACAATAGTTTTCAGGTGCTGCCATGTTTCAGAGCCGGAGGTGTTGGGTTAAAGTCCTGCCTCACCTGGACAGAACATGGCGTTTCTAAGCATCAAATTTGTTTTAAGACAACACACTCTGGTTGTGACTTTGAAATGGTAATCCATGTTTTTGTTACCACCCGGCTGGATCATTGTAACGATCTATAAACTGGAATCAGTGAAACGAGTGTCTCCGGCTCCAGAGGGTCCAAAAGGCTGCTGCAAGTCTTTTAACTGGAACAGTTCCCATTTCCTCCTGTTTTAGGGTGTAAATCTATTTATCTGAACAGAGGCTGTTCAAGAAGCCATGCAACAGGTCAGATTGGGATTTTTTATAATTTTACACAAACACACTTTTTAAAATTGCTGGAAAATATTTTTGAAGGACCCTTCACTTCAGTGACCCACATATGGTGCTTGACCTTCCCTACAAACTGTCGCCTCGTGTGTGTGTGTGTGTGTGTGTGCGCGTGTGACTTTAAGTGTGTGTGATTACAGGCCTCAATGAGGCTGAGAGCAGAGAAGATCCTAATCTCGTGTGTTTGAGGAGCTCCATCTGAGAGCAGAAGATTTACATAATGTGATTTAGGATTTAGACTGAAGAGAGCCGCTGATTTCACCCTCTCACTTCTTCACCAGCTCTTCATCCTCTCTGCTTCAGCGTTTGATCGGCCAACTCCAGCTGATGGGACTTTGATAAATCTGTGTATTCCAAAGAATGGCACCTTTATGATTGGAGAATAATGCAGCGGGGTGTGAGATTACTGATCTCTGAGAGTTACTTCATGCCTCTGATCTCCTTAAGTGGAAGCTGAGGAGTTGAGACGGAAATGGACGGTTGTCGTGCCGATAGCATCAACGAGGACTGCAGTCAGTCATGAGAGGATGCTCCAGAGTCTAAAAAATATCAAACAGCAAATTTGTTTCTAATGCAGGAGTTAAGATTCCTGCAGCCACAGGTTTGCTGCTATTTGATTATTCAGCCAGCTTCCTGCTGCTTTCTGTTTCATTATCTCAGACATAATTAGGAAGCTCTCTTCTCCACCTCCTCAGGAGGAAAACTTGTGTTGTTTTTTATCCACCTGCTGTTGGCTGTGTTTGACTCACAGTTTTTAACAGCCTCAGAACCTTATCTAAAAAAAAAGGCGTGGACAAAATGACTATTTTTCCACTTTTTTCTGCTGAGTTGTGAGAAACACAGGTCACCACGCTCCAGAAAACAGAGAAACATTCTGAGAATGATGGATGGATGGAGGAGGTGTGGAGCATTATTGGCAGCTGATAAGAATAATCACCTGAGTCTTACAGGCTGGCTGACTCCGCCCCTTCCCCACTGTCTCGGTAGAGCTGAGAAATGTCTGAGCTGTTACCGTGGTAACCAGACGATGTGGGATGAGAAGGAGGGTCGTGGCATGCAGGGGGATGTCGTGCACACGAATAAAAAACTAAACACTGGAACAGTTTGACACAAGAGGTTGAAAATATTCATTTTGTGGTTCAATTCAGCATCTGCTGATTTTCTACATAAAAAGTACTTTTTAAATGTATGCTTTTGTTTGTTTGTTGTTGTAAAAAGACAATATTAACAAAATATGTTATTAAATGTGTTAATTGATTAATTTTTATGTTTTTTATTTGAAATATTGTTTACAAATTTAATTAATTAGATTTTTGTTACTGTGATTTTTGTGAAATATTGACAAACCAAACTATAAAATTTCTCAGAAATTCCTGGCTGTTAAACATTAGGGGATCTTATAATATTTGTTTTATTATTTTTAATTTGTTTTACCTTGCTGTGTTTTATCTTGTCTTATTGTAAGGTGACCTTGAGTGTCATGAAAGGTGCCTATAAATAAAATGAATTATTATTATAATAAGTAAGTCTTTATTAAATTAATTTAAGTACTTCTTTAATAATCCAGAAACAGGAAAACTTATAGATCAGCTTCAATACAAACAGATTTTTCCCCCTTCCTTGTTGGAGTGAATCAGACTTTTTGGGTCATTGAAGGTTAGAATGGTACCTTTTGGAACTTCTGTCTTCAGTGAAACCACATGAAACTACTGATTCTAACTTTGTTAAGAAGATAAATTCAGCGATGACTAAAGTTTTTTTTAAAGTGAGTTTTCTGATTCGTTCTGCTGTTTAAAATCCTTAAACCAGTTCATCACGTTGCAGCTGGATTACTGTAATTCTCTCTCTATTGCTGCCATCAGGACCTCATGTCTCTGCTGCTGCTCATCTTTTAAAACAAACATCAAAAGCATGAACACGTCTCCTCTGTAATTTCCTCCACTGGCTTCCTATTCATTTCAGGATGGATTGAGGTTTTACTGTTGACCTTGTAGCGTAATATAACCTGATTTTATTGTTATAATACGGACACACTTCTGCAAGGTTATTAGCTTAGTTTTGTCGGATTTATGCTAAGCAATGCTAAGCTACCTTCACTAACCTAATGGTTATGCAGGATATCTAGATTCTTTCTGGTTCAAAGGGAAGACCTACGTACGTTATATTTGGAAGTTATAACCCAGAAGCAGACTTAGACTACAGTTATTTTATTAAAGAAACAGATTGAACGAACAGACAGATATGAGGTAGATGGTGCATCTTAAGAGATTCTTCTGATATTATTAAGCTGAGAGTTAATGACGAGAGCCCGTGAGATATTTATATCTCTAGGGATTCTGAGCTAAGTTGAAAGGAGTGTTATTTATCAAGAGCCTCAGTTTACCCAGATCGGAGTTGGTACCTGCTGAGACCGCTCCAGATCGCCTCGGCGTGAGAGGTGGAGGCTCGTCGGTGAGATCGTTGGTCTGACGAGCCTCGGGTTAGCCCCCGGGGGACGTGAAGTCACTCGAGGCACAGAGGTGTCTGAACAAGTCGGCGTCAGCGGCTCCATGATCGGCTGGTGCAGAGGCTAACAGGCTTTTCCCATGGCTGGTGAATAGAAGCAGACGGATGGTGTCTGGCTTCTCAGCCGGAGGAATGTCCTCGACCGGTGGGACTGGTTACCCACGAGCTCGTCGGCATCAAAGCCTACCGTGTAACGGAGAAAAACGGAGGCCGTGTTCTCCCGTTGTTGGCTGAACGAGAACTGTTTAGCTTCCAGACAGGAAGCCGGACAGAGGGAACTTTGGACGCGTGGCCCAATGGGAAGTAGTTACCAAGTCACGTGGTTCTCGTCATTAAGGAAGCCCAGGAAGTTAGATGGATTATTAATATGCTTTAACCTTTTTAGCAAAAGTAGAAACATGAAATAATACTGATGCAACATCAACATTCATGAATACTGGAAGAAAATGAATTAATCACATTAAGACATTTCTGGACAGTGGATTAAAGGTAGTGTCTTTTTAGAATGAGACATCAAAGAGTCCTTAAGTTTAATTATTAATTAAAGGAAATCTTCTGAGTCTTCCGACACGACCGGGTCCTGGAAGGAATGTTGATTCAGGTTACAACATAATAAAAGAGTCATTTTAATCCAAGTTATTGGGACAAAAGATGAGTTATTGTTGTGATGAACTAGATGTCAGAATTCAGAGATAGTAACGCCTTTGCCGGCGCTACAACCTATAAAGCTCTTAATGGAACAGCTCCTTTGTATTTCCATGACCTCTCTGACCTCTAAAGCTCTTCTGGACACTTAAATCAGCAGATCGTTTTCTTTAATTCATCCTGAGGTCTCAGCTGGAGCTCAGAGTCTGATCTGTGGCTCCGATGATCCTGTTTGTTAGACAGGACCCAGATTATAGATATCACCTTAAACACATTGTTTTAATATCTGTTTTAATTCTGCATAAATATTCATGTATTAGTCAACTTTTAAGGTCTTTTGTTTAACCTAAAAGCACTTGATTTTCTTGGTTTCTTTCTCCCTTTATTCAGGCTTCAGTGGACAAATCAGCTGGTTAAACATGTGTTTTTATGCATTTTGCTTAATAACTGCATCCATATTCTCAACAGAGATGCACTGATTGCAGTTTAATGTTTATTTTAGTTTGTAAAACTCTGGCCTGCATTTTTTCTGATTCAGGTGTCTCTCTAAAAGCCATAACTGAATGTACACGCAATATTTTTATGACTTTAAAATATGATTGTTCTTGATTGAAGGTATTTGTACAAATAAGATTCATCTGAATGTGAGTGCATCACATTTTTACCCAAAACCTGAGTCTTCATTTATTTTTGTTGTATATGGAGCCCCAAAGTGGACAGGAGAAAAAAAAATTCTGCCAGAATATGATGGCCTATTACATCCACTCAGAAAAAAAAAAAAAATGGAGGAACATTTGTTTTTGTTTCCAAGTAAAAAAAAAAAGTCAAATAGAAAATTTGGCCCAATGAGGTGAATCGTCCATTTCTTTTATCAATCTGAAGTTTTTCTTATGCCTGCTGCAGCACTGATTGATAAAACTTCATTTATTCCTTCACAATAAAAGTCTTAAACATGCACACTTACCTAAAACATCAGACGTTTATAATAACAGTTTTTTTTTTGTTCTTTGGTAAAAATCAAATTTCAGTCAAAACTACTGAGAATCTAGAGAAATTCTTGGTTGTGTTTAGCTCCAGATGAAAGTTATGACTTATGGTATTATGTCCTTATCCGTGTTGTTTTTGTTGATGAGACGATAATAAAATTAAAGCGTTAAAGCACCTTTTTTTCACAACGTTAACGAGACACAGATGAGTTAAATGAGGCTTTTTGATGACGTAAATGAGACAGGACGTCTGTTGGTATTCGTCGGCGCGACGAGACAAAAACAGTTAATGTGAAGTTGTGAGACGGTATTTAGGTGAACTAATGTTACTGTTGATCATGTAAACTTTTCTTGTGAAGGGGTTGACCCTTTGATTAGTTCCGGGGCGATCAGTCTATTGTCTCTCAGGCGGCGCTCTAATCAAATGGATATTTATTCTAAGAGTCCTTCTTGACAGCTTGTGACAACCCTGACGATAGATTCCATATTGTGTCCTTATTTAATCAACTCGTTTGGTTTGTTTCTTTTGTTTTACTAGAAATGTGGCACTACATTCAACCCATTCAAACAGCCAATGAGCTAATGGTTCGACTAATTAGCTTTTAGTAATTTCATTCATTAAACAGTGACATGTCTTTGTTATAATTATGGCCGACTGTTAGACCAACTCCTCCAGTGTTGATTGAATGCTTTGGTTATTGTAGTTTTGTCCATTTTTGATACTTTCCCTGTTTAATGCCAGAACTAATACTCTTAAGTACACAGATAGATTGTTCTTGGCTTTAATTTCAAACTTATGGACCTAAATAACTTTGTTGAAGGATTAATGCTTTTTTGACTAAAACTAGACTAAAACCTTTTCAGTTTTTGTCGACTAAAACTGAACTAACACTATCACATAATGACGTGACTAAAATGTGACTAAAACTAATCAGCATTTAGTCCAAAAGACTAAAACCAAAAGTTGCTGCTAAAACACTGCTTCTTATATTAAATGTTCATTTACCCATTGCATTATGGGTATTGTAGGTATTTGTGCTAGTGTTGTGCTCAAAATACCATCTTTATTCCCATCATTTGAAGTATTTCTTACTTATTTTTTTCCTTTCTGCCTTAACATTCTGTCACACCACTTATTTATAGAAAAGTTTCACATTGAGAATGTGAAGTTTAATATAAAACATGATTGAATTTGCATGATTTTTATTGAGTATTTGTTGGACATGATCTGATATCTTTTCATGAAGTGAGACATAAACTCTTCTGTAGCCGTCCTCTTTAGGAGTCTGAGTTTAAGGATAATTGGCTCAGTTGGCTACAATTGGCTCAGTTGGCTACACAGAGGATTATCTTGTGTGCAAGAAAAGTTTCTGCTGCACAAGATAATCCTTTCTTATAAACTAACTGGTGTTCAGAGATAATATTATGTGTCCACATCAAAGTTTCTCATGAATAACAGGAATGTTTCTTATAGTGAAATTGTCTAAAATGTTGTGCTTCTCTTTTCTTCTTCAGTGTCCCCTCAGGGGCTCCTTAAAAAGCAGGACAAGAAGAACAGATTTCACACAGTAAACAGGATTTAAATACATCACCTGTGACACAATGAAACCAACGTCTTATCGTTTGAGAGCAGTAAAGTGAGCAGCAGAATTGAAAAAGTTTCCTTTGTGCGTTTTTAAAAACGGAAAACTGAGCCTTCTTCAGTCACTCCACACAGAAAAGTGGGATCTTTTGATCTGCAGCCTCAAATGTTGCCATTTCATCACCAGCTGTTTTACTTTAAACTGAACAAAGATTTAACCGGACATATCAGAATCCATAAAATTCTGTCAGAATAATTATGAAATATGAACATTATGTTAATGTAAAGGTTATAGATTAGCATCTCTATTATATAATCTTTAAGAATCTGAGCTTCCCTGACTGGGGTCATCGTCTGACAACAAACTTGATCTTTATACATCTAATGGTTTTACTATAAAACACCAATTCTACAGCAAGCAACAACATGACAAAGTGGTAAGAAGTCACTGAAAAGGAATACCTGAAAAATCTGACTATAGCGATTGCACAACTTGATGCAAATCAAACAAATAATATATATCACATGACAGCTCAGACTCCACAGAGTACAATAGGGTTCATCACTCTATATGCAAAACTCAACAAACCAGCAGTCAAAAATGAGTTTAATAACCTTTGAATCATCAGCCACAAATAGAAATCACATTTTACTGTTGCTGTTTTGTAATTGTAAATCATGTTTGTGCAAAAATGTCCAACTTTTTTTGTTCATTCTTTTATTGTGATTTTCTAAATGTCCATCCATCCATCCATCTTCTGAAGCCGCTTAATCCTCCACAGAGGGTCGCGGGGGAGCTGGTGCCTATCTCCAGCGGTCAAGGGGCGAGAGGCGGGGGACACCCCGGACGGGTCGCCAGTCCATCGCAGGGCCACACAGAGACGAACGAGACAAACAACCACACACCCACTCACACCTAAGGACAATTTACCAGCCCAATTAGCCTGACAGTCATGCCTTTGGACTGTGGGAGGAAACCGGAGCACCCGGAGGAAACCCACGCACGCACGGGGAGAACATGCAAACTCCACGCAGACAGGCCGCAGAGCCGGGACGCGAACCCACGACCTCCTTGCTGCGAGGCAACAGTGCTAACCAACTGCGCCACCGTGCATTTTCTAAATGTGTGAAAGTTAATTATAATAATCTGAAACAAAAGCTAAAAAAATCTGCCTAAATGACTAAAACAGAGTACACATCCACCTTCCTCCACCAAAACCTTCATATTTCTGATTTTTTAGAATTAATTTTGGTCCAGCTGAGGATCCGTTTCAGTGTCTGAAGCCTCAGCTTCTTCTAGAGAAATCTGCTCAAACGACACGCCCAAAATAAGTCAATACATCTCAGCAACTACAGGGTTATTTTGTAAAATTCAGCACCATAAAAAAGGACTCATCAGATTACTCCACAGGTGTAATAACTAATATGTTACTAGGTCAGAGTAAATTAATATGGCACACATTTTATTTATATCTAACAAAATTGTACAATATAAAGTGAAAATCTTTTAGAAATGATGCAGCTTCAACCCCAAACCTCTAGCAAAACCTCTGGCCCTACTGTGTCTGATGGCTGTTAGCTTGTCTGTTTGATCAGAACTAATCTCTGTTTCTACAAACCAAGGCCATTCATGAAGCTCGCTACAACAGGTATGGTGTTACCTGATCTTAATCTTAATAATGTTCAGAAACCCATTTCAGAAGTTAAAAATATCACTCTAAATGTTTTCATTGACCATGAGGCAGAGGTCCTGCCTTCTCACCACATTAAAATATTTAAAAAAATAAAAACCAGGGTCTGGTTGGTCCTCTGGATTCTCTACAGTGAAGCGAGTCTGAGGTCAGAGGTCAGTTAGAGATGTCTCCCCTCTCCATGCTCTCATCTGTTCTTTTCCTTTAGTTTTGAATCTGTCCATCCAAAACTGAGTTTCTGCAGACAAACACACGACACTGATGTCTTGTTTTAACAAATTTCACCTCAGTTTCAGAGGATGTTGACTTTCTGGGTGCTTTATTTGACAAACGTGATCTCTCTCAGGGCTGCAGCTTCCTGTCAGGATCTTCCACTATTTGTGAACTGTTCTGAGGTCAGGGGTGGACCGCAGGGTGGAGCGCAGTGTGATTTAATTCTCCTCTTATCTCCATGGCAACTGAGGAATTGGTGATGTTCTGCTCAGCGTGGAACAGATTTGCGCTGAGCATGAAAACAATTGCACTCCAGGCGTCTCATTCCCTGACAGGAAATGGTCAGTACGTCTGATGGCGTTCTGTTGCTCCTTCTGACTCCATCAGGAACCCCAGTGAGACCTTTTCTGCCCTGGTCGTTAGTGGGTCACCTCCAGCATAGTGCTGCAGAACCATCTGACCACCTCAAACATCTCCATTTATCTGTGAAGTAAGAGGAGTGTGTTCCCTCTGGGATCAAGGAGCTTCATGCAGCAAAGTTCTGCAGGAGGTGCTCTCTGGACCACGGAGATGTGTTCCTCCAAAGAGCTTTGCTCCTCCACACAAAGTGATGAACCCGTTAGCTTCGGTTAGATTTCGCACCTGTTTTCATTTCTAATTTACTTCACCTTTTCGGATGATTTCATTTTTCTTTTCCTTTCACACACGTCCCACTTAGTCTTGCCTCTCCTTTGTCTTCATTTTTCAAATGACTCAATTAGCCAATAAGGCGTCATTAACCCCCTCTCAGCACCCACTCAGAGACACACAAAGCTTCTTATTAATTGGTGTCAAACTGCTGCACGCAGGCGAGAGCTCCGTCTGCTCGTGCTCCATCTGACATGCTGATGATTCCAGTCATCATCAAGCAATCACAGCTAATCACAGAAATTATAACGATGCACCAGGCGTCATTGCACTGGGCCTCTGAGGTTCGACATCAACGCACGGCAGCTCCTGCATTTCTCCACTCTGCTGGTTGTTGTGCTTGAATAATGACGTGGCTTTCCATATTATTTGAAGAAATGTTTCAAACCTTCACTTTGCTTATTTACAACAAACTCAGAACTTTTACATGGTTTAATTATGTTCTGTAAATGTTTTATTTTTAAATATTTGAATCCTGAGGTTAAATCCAGTCTCTCACCACACTATTAATGTTACACATTTAATAAAGGAGGTCCAATCTGATATTAGAGTGATCAAACTAAGTCCTAATGTTAATAAATGATGAATTCTGTTTGGTTTTATTATGTGACTGGACCTGAAGATTAGGTTCTTTTGATGGCAGTGAACTCCCTTCAAAGTAGCAAACTTTATCTAAAAATCAGCTTTATTACTAAACTAACAATCAACAATAACATGGACCACACACACACAACACATATATGAGGAATCTAATTCAAGAGTTCCTTAAAGTTTGGACTAATAAGATTAAACCAGGCTTGGATTAATTTATGGCTAATTAATGAATTATTTATGAATAATTAACAATCTGAGCCAGCCCTATAAATAGCCAGGCGCTTACCCATACCACGCTCCGACTTCTGAGGGATCAAGTCGAGGCTCGATGGTCAAAAGAGGCCCTTCCCAGGGTTTTGGTGGGAGTCCGTCACGCTGGCACTGGATCTCTCATTCGTAGGTAGTCGTGTGGTAAGGTTTCACCTCGGCTTTCATTAGGTAAGGTGGGACTGTCCATTTTTAACTAATCTCTGATAAACTTGAGCTGTTTTGTTAAATATCCCATATTCTGCACTCTGAATCATTGCATCTCAACATGTAAAAGCTCTGCATTGGTCAAATTGACCCGTACTTTAATAATAATAATAATGCATCAGTTTTATATAGTGCTTTTCTAGGTCACTCAAAGACGCTTTACAGAGTTGCATTATTCATTCACACAGTCATTCTCACCGGTGGTGGTAAACTATGACAGATGTCTGTAGTCACAGCTGCCCTGGGGCAGACTGACAGAAGGAGAGACAGAAGCGAGGCTGCCATTCTGCGCCATTGGCCCTTCTGACCACCACCAACATTCACACGCAGTCACACACATTCACACAGGTGAGTGAAGTGTCTTGCCCAAGGACACAACGGCAATCTAACCCAGCCAGAGCTGGGGATCGAACCGGTGACCCTCCAGTTACCAGACCGGCCACTCTCCGAACTGAGCTAATGCCGCCCCTTTAAGTATGGCTGGTGCTTTTCCACTGGATCATTCTACTTGCTAAAGCAAAACTTTCCTTTCAAATGGGCGGGGCAGTTGGGGAGCTGAGTGTCTCTAAGCCCCGCCCATCTCTCTTCTCCGCTCACGTTCGTGAGACGCTGGTGGGTCTTCAGGGTCTCAGATGAAGGGAGTAAAGAAAGACTTTTGTGCTCGTTGATGCAACCATCTACGAAGAAACTGCAGTGCTTTGCTCGTATATAGCTTCACCATGACTGTTTGCTAACGTTTGTGAGGATGAGCGCTCCCATGGTTTTAAAAGGGCGAGGTGAGCTCAGGTAGACAAAGGTGCTCGTGATTGGCTCTGTCCTCTAGAGAGGAGTGGTCTTTTCCCTTCTTGATGTAAGCAGGGGAAAGATTTAGAAACCACCTGTTTTAGCATTAGCTCAAAACACATTTCCCAAAAATGAGTATAAGGAAGTGAAAACGGTGAAAATATTTGAACACTTTTGGTTCTCAGACACAGTCTTTGTGACAGATATGAAGATCTTTAGAATGTGCATTTTGTATAATCTGGGACCTTTAACGCTTGCTGGTAAAAGAAGTTAAAAGTTCTTATTTAAAAATGAACTAAGTCGTTAGTTAACATTAATCATCTCATCCTCTGACGATGATTCAGAGGAGGTTCTGTCTCTTTCAGCCTCGACGGGTTTAATCTGAGTGTAGTGGTTTTTGCTCATCACTCCGGGGCTCAGATAGCAACCCGACGTGCATCATGGCTGGATGAGGCATCATTCAGTGTTTTGGATATATCAATAATTAACACTGAATGATGAATAGGTTATCTTGATTCATAAGCATTTTTATGTCATGTCATTGTTAAGGCAATAGAAGAGTACTTTATTCTCAGTCTTTCCTGAGAGTCCTGTAGAATCGGTCAGAGTGAGCTCTTGGAGAGTTTACTGGAGGTTAGACACTGTTATCCTAAATCAGCTGCAGAGAAGGGAAAATATTCCAAAACAAAGGGCTGATGACGTCTCAATCTGTTATTTCAGCAAATCCAAACCTGATACAGTCCTGTGAACGGGGAATAGGACAGTATGCCTCCTGCTCAGTAGTGTCCCCATTTCCATTTGTTATGACTGCTGCAGAATAGTTGATGTTTAGAAAAGAATCTGTCAGCCTGAATCGGTACGTACCACTCTTTTGTGTTTGTCAGTTTGTTGTGCTCAGACTGCCAGATTCTCTCTTTATATTTTTGTCTTTAGTCAGTCACAGCTTGGTGTCAGAGATCTCCAACTCCTCCTGAAGTCCTCCTGTTTCTTGCACTTTGACTCATCTTTTGAACATGTTTAAAACCCCAGTGACATGAGACGAGGTCCTGGAACTCGCAAGATGAAACGGAGAATCCTTGTGAACTTTTCATGATATTTTGGAAGCTCATGAAAATACTGTTTGCTGTTTTCCACCAGCAGTCACAGTCCAGAGAGTTTCTGATTTAGAAATCTCCTTCTGAAAAGGACTCACATTGATTTCTGATTTTGCTAAGTTTTTCTTTATGAAGTACAAAATATATCATCAACAATAATAAATACACGTTGCAACTAAATAAAGCGTGTCTTCTTCTCTTTAACATTACGTGTGAGACTGTTTGGCCACAGGCGGACCAGTGAATTTCTAGGGGTGGCCACTGCCCCCTTTGGGGCCCTCTCTGGCCCCCCTTAAGGGCACCACAGCTCTAGAATCCTGTGGTATCCAGATGGACTCAGTGACTCCACCAGTCCTGCAGGACCAGTCCAGTAACTGGTCTTCATTTCCTGTTTTATGCTGTTGGATTCTTCAGCTTACTGATTATATTTACTGGTTGTTCTCAAGCAGCTTCAGTTTAAGGTTTAAACTTAACTTGTTCAACAGTACAGATGAATGTATCTAAAACAACAAGCTGATTAAATTCTTCTTAATTTAATATATATACATTTAATTACAGCTAATCTGTGTTTCATTGTCGTCCCTTCAGGTGACGAAGATGCTTGCTGTGGTGGTGATCATCTTCGCTCTGCTCTGGATGCCCTACCGGACTTTGGTTCTGATCAACTCCTTTGTGTCGACGCCCTACCTGGATGCCTGGTTCATCCTGTTCTGTCGGACTTGCATCTACGCCAACAGCGCCATAAACCCTGTGATTTACAACGCCATGTCTCAGAAGTTTCGCTCGGCGTTCCGCGGGCTCTACAGCTGCCAGCGGCTGGAGGGAAACCAAAGGACGCTGTCTGGTTTCGGTACCATCCGAGACGCGCGGCCCCCCCACCAACAGGACAACGAAACTGATGAGAAGGAAAGGAGAGCCGTCTCTGATCTAAAGAAGCACAACGGAGGCGGACATCAGGAGACTGCAGCGGTTAACGGTGTGACCGTCGACCATACCGACATCGGGTCTGCAGCCATCAGCTCTGGAGAGAGTCCAGGTGAGACTCTGTTGGCTCAGGAGGAGAACTTGGATCAGTCAACGACAAATAACTCTGCATATGGAGGAAATGATTTAGAGGGAAATGGTGTGAATATTTCCTCATTACTGTAAATAGATTCACCTACAAATACAGCCATTTTCACTGAAAACATTCAGAGTATTTAACACATTTCTGCACTGATGTGACACAATAAAGTAAAGAAATGTTTTATTTGGCCCCAAAAAATTAGGAGTTGTTCCTAAAATGTTGACGAGCTTCATGGGTGTTTTCATTTGAATGGAAATGCATTTTTAAAGCTATCTGGTGCTGTGTGGTGGTGTAGCAGAAGTTTTGTATTTAGCTAAATGTTAAGAAAAAAGGTATTTCTGGAATTTTATTTCAAGTACCTCCTGAAGCTGACTATTTATTTATTTTTTGTCTGCTTTTATAATTACTGTAACTGAGGGTTCTGGATGTGTTTTACTGGGTAGAGGTGTTTAGTGGAGTCTTGTTCTTTGGACTTTGGCTACATCAGACGTTCAGATGTCAAAATGTTCAGCTCATTCTGGCTATAACTTTTAGTATCTCAAACTGAGATAAGAAAATGTTTTACTTCTTTTCAAATGTTTTATGATAGGAAATAATGAAGTTCACTTCAAATCTGAGAAATTTTGGGATCTTTGAAAATTTTACAGTTTCCACCTGGAAACTCTTCAAATTTTAAACAGGCCACAAGACTTTAAACTGTTACAAATTGATGCAATTTCTTATTTTTTTTCATTTTCTTAAAGCAGATTCAAAATTTCATGAAAATTGCTAATTTATTCTTTTGTCTTTTGTCCATTTTCTCCTTTCCATTTCTTTTCTAATACGTCCTCTGTCCTTCTCTCTTTGTAAAAACAAAACCCTTTTGACTCTTTAAGAGAAAAACACTTTAAGCTCTTCAGTATTGTTCAGCTCAAACTTCAAATCTGTTTTTTTTTTAAATTCTGCCCAAAATTCAACTGTTGACATGCTTCAGCCCAGGTTCTACTTTTTGAGTAAAACTCAGTTTAAACTTCTATAAGTTTAAAGTTTTTTAACAGGTTGAGTTACACAATTTTATAGCTAAAAGAATAATTTCCCCCTAAATTAAAACCAGTTCATTTACACAATGCATTATGGGTATTGTCTTTGCTCTATTGCTGGATTAGTTTCCCCTTTTATTCTAAAACACTTTATACTTATTTATAATGTTTTGCCTTTTTTCCACCTCAACTTTTCTTCTCTAATTTTGGAATTGGGAAAAAACCAAACCCCCCAAAAAGTATTCTCATATTTTTTTATTCAGTTACCCTAACACACCGTCATACATTTGAGATCAATTTGCAAGATTTTCACGTTTTATATTAGTTGTATTTTCAACTCATAATAATTGGTAATTATAGAAAACAAAGACCACTCTGAAGTTTGCTTCTGCAGCTTCAAACTTTTAATGCCTGGTTCTGTTGTGACCTGTGGTCATTGAGACTTCACTTTAAAAAATCCACAATTCTGGAGAAAAGCTATTTAAATGGATCAGAATGAACGATTCACGATGAGTTTTGCAGCATTTTAAAAACACGTGAACTTTTAAACCTGATGTTTTAAAAGTTTTAAAATGCGTAAATTAACTGATGTGCAGTTAATTTAACACAAGCAGAAGGATAAAGTGTTAAAAAGAATACATTAAAAAAAAAATTATTCCTGGAAATGTATTTGTTAAAACATGAAAAATATGAATTCAAATGTAAAACTGTAGAACTAGCTGCAGACTGAGCTGCACCAAAACATTCTGCAGTTTTCATGTTTTGTTTTGTGGTTTATCTTGTCGTGGTCAGGTTGTGTCCTAAAATAGATTTTTTTCAGGAAATGAACAAATGAACTAGTGATAGATGTAAAAAATGACCAATAGAGCTGAATTATGTAAAAAATATTACCATGAAGTTAGGATTTTGCCTGACAATGACGATTTGTTTTTCCTCATTTTTAATAATCTGCTACTGGGATTTTTTCTTCATGTTTTCATGTTACCAGATGGCAGAAACTCCCTGCAAGTTTTATTCATTCATCTTTATATTTATGATTAAATTCCCCTTTGTTTTAATCTTAAAACAAACATATTATTGGTTAAAATGATATTAAATCAAAGTAAAACTGCAGGATGAGCAGAACACGTCTAAACAGAGAGCCATATGTTTTGTGTTTCACTGACTCTTTGTGTTAATGTAAGTAACCTTTACTAAGGAAAACACCGGGTTTTGGAGAATTAATGGAAGCAAATAATGACAATAAATATTTGACTCTTCTGAGAAGCTAAAATCAACTCAATTTCCCAAAATATTTGAGCTCATTTTATGCAACTTCATAAATCATTTAATCAAAAAATATATTTGTTGTATATTTTATGAATATCCTCCAGTACTGATTACATTTGGCTCAGTATAAATAAATATTTAGGGGATTATTTGCTCCCATAAAGGCCTCCTGTGAGTCAGCGTTCCCTTTAACAGACGAGTCCTGGTTCGGTTTAGGTCACCCAGAACCTGGCAGGTGCTGCAGGTCAGAATGAGAACCATAATCATCTGTTTTATTCATAAATTTTACTGTTGGACACAAAAAAGATGCCGACATTTCTGAGTCCTTAAAGTTTGACTTGATTTTGGTGACAGAAAATCATTTTTATTGACGTTAGCAAACATTATTGAAGGATGTTAAAATTTGTAGACGGTCCCTAAACCTTTGTTTCCCTCCCTGTGTCGCGCTTCCTTCTGTTTCCAAACTGGAAGCAAAACTTAACAGAACACCTGCTGCTGAGATATTGATGTTTCAAATCCACCTGACCAGTTCACCAGCAGATTTTCATTCTGACTCGTTGCACCTGGTGGGCTCTGTCTAATACCTGAGCGACTCTGCATGAGCTGTACAGTAAGCAGTGTGTTATTCAGTGTCTGAGAAACTTTTCCCACCTAGTGTAATCTTGTTCATTTGAACACTAGATAAAAAAGCTGTAAATACAGAAACTGTTCATTCATTTTGAACTAAAGGTTACTGAGTTTCTTATTCCCATTTCTGTAAATAATAATGCTATCAGTGATTAGTTCTCTGGGTTCATCAGGTTTCTGTTGACTCTGCTGGTGGAATTAATGTTAACATTGTTTGCCTTCTAGAAAGTAGAAACTCTGTTTGGTTTTGGGATAAAAGCTCAGATTTTCAACAAAAACATCCATTCACATTTGAACTTAAAGCTGCACTGAATAGTTTTTAAACCACTCAAGCTCTTCCTGCATGTGAACTGGGGTCAATGACTCACTTGTTTAATCATTTTCAGAGCAGGTTAAACTTTTATTCAAACATAAACATTCGATCTGCAGCTTTAATGTTTCCAGCAGTGATTCAAACAGCTTCCTGTCGTTTACTCAAGTGGTGACAGACTTTTAAAGTGTTGCTTAAAATGACGGAACATTCCTTTAATGCCAAACTGCTGTAGTTTCTTTGTAGTTTGAAGAGTGGGACCAGAGGAAGTCCAGCTGGGAAACAGAAACAAGCTGCAGAATTTTATTTTTTTAAATACTTTAAACTCAACACACTCATGTTTACTTTAAATTCAGTGATGATGAATGAAGTAGAAAAACAAAACAACCTTTATTTACTGTTTTTCAGGGGAGGGGTCACAGAATTGAGACCATTTCAGGTACAGCTGGGAAATTTCTGTGTTCCGTTTACATTTTCTCTTTGTGTCAGTTTATTCTCTCAGATAAAAAAAAAGAAAAGAATCATGCATGTGAGGTTATTTGGTGAATCTAAAGTGAGTGTGTGATGTTGTTTGATTATTGTTTTTTAAATTAAAGAGCAGTATTCTTCTTTTAAAACTACAAAGTTCCAGAATTCAGGCACTCATAACCAATATGAAGGACTGAAATAGACTAAATCTGGGAAAGAAACAATGGATGAAGATGCCAGTGCACACTGTTTGGATTAGTGATGATTAATTTTGATTAATTGATAGAATAAATTAATTTATTTCCCCTCTTTTTATTTTCTAGAGCATTTAGATTTTGGGGTTTTCTGCCTTATTGCACATATATCAGGGTACAGTGATTAAATTAAGTATTAGCATGAGAAATGATGTAGGACTTTATCAACACGTCACTTATTAACTGAACTAAAACAACTCATTTTCTTTTCTTCACTTATTGACATGGTCAAAATGGAAAAAAAAAGATAACAGGTTTTAGCTAGTTGAAACACATTTACAAACAAAAATTATACAGAAAATAAATACGTTTAGGAAAAAATAAGATAATAAAATCAAATGTTAATATAATTTATTTATTATTATTTAATTGGACCGGTTATATTTTTTCTCGTGTTTTTGTCCGTTTCAGTCCTCCACTATCAGCTACAGGGACGAAGCTTCTGGACTATTTTGAGTCTCTTGATTTCTCAGTGTGTAACTTGTGTTTTCTGACTCTTTGATGTGATTTAGGTGAATATTTGACACGTCGTGTGTCTGAATGTGTTTGTTGGGAGTTTAATGATCAGGAGGCAGAAAAATGAAGGAACTTCTGACTTGTCTTGTGAAATCCATCCTCGATGTGAGAATCAGCAGCAGAGTGAATGAAGGATTTCTGACCCACCCGGCCCTGGAAACGTTCCCATCTTGTGTAATTACACAGCGTGAACTGCTTTCTGCACTCTGAAGCTCCCTGGACATGCCTGCGTCTGAGTGAATGTGTTTGTGTGTAACTGTGTAACGACTCGGCGCTGGAGAGCTGCTGGTTTGTTGTGTTCTTCATCGTGTTGTAATCACAGATTTTCAAGTGCTTTTGATTTTTGAAGTGACTTCAGTTTTTATTGTTGCAGTAGGAAAATATGCAACCTGTGCAGTAGTGTGGTTTTTTCCCCTTTCAGCATCCTTACAAGTGGTGATGAATAAAAAATTGTTGATGTTTTCAGATTTTGTGATCAGCTGGTTTTAGTACAAAGTGTTGTGAACCTTAAAGAAGTCCATATCTTCAAAAACGGATCAAATGATCAGTCCTGGTGGATGTCCCTTCAGTTGCTTGGAGACGTTTGAGTTCCATGATGTTATTCCATATTTTTTCCTTCTACTTTGTCAATATTTGTAAAGATTTAAAACAAAAGAAGACTTTTATTTGACCAGAATGTTGATCTTTTCTGTCTGTGATTATTTCTGTTTTCTGCAAAATAAAAAAAGTAAAATAAACTTGTTTGAAGAATGATGAGTCTATTTATAATCACTATTATTATTAAGGGAATAATATTAACATTGTGATGGTTAATATTGATAACAATAAATACACCTATTTTATTTATTTTTGCCATGAATAACCTTTTGAAACGCAGGGCTTTTGCTCACTTTGCTTTCTTTCAGCCATCTTTGTGTTTATTTTTATTAAATTTTTCTTCCTTCTTATCTTGGTTAACTGCAGCTTTAAAGGGATATTCCACCAGAAAGCGATTTTTTTGTCTGTTGCCATATTCCTCATAAATAAGTGGGTAAAAACTATTAGTAACCAGCCCAGCCGTTACCCTGATCCAGCAGTACTCCTTTAGCTTTAGCTTAGCAGAAAACAATGTAAGTGAATGGTAACAACTAGCATTGTGAGAAAAAAGTCCTTAAAACTCACTCAGTAGTGATACTAATGACACCAATTCTGCCTAGTAACTATTGTAGTATTTTGAGTCCTTTCTTACTAAATATATTTAATATTTGCTGAGCATTCCTGCAAACAGCATGCAGACTCTATACTAACACATTAGCTCCTCTTAATCAGTCAAGTCTTTATTAGGAAAACAATCATGTGATTTAAAAATAAAAGTATTAAGGAATTTAATAAGATTCTGCACACTTGAATATTGCACACCCTGCGTTGATTAGATATAATTAATCTCTGAGCCTCTTCCTACGACACATCTTCACCCCCCTAAGGGATGAGATTAATTCAGGCGTTATCAACAAACGCAGGTCTTTACTTCATGTTTGCTTGCTGCTCTTTGAACATTTCTGATTTTTGTATTTGTCAGAGAAGACAAAGAAGCCTGACTTTCCCTCGTTAGCAGCTGTCTGCTTTATTTTTGTCTTAAAATCAATAGGGATGATTTAGAAGCATCTCTGAAAGCAGAGCGTTGATTTAATAAGACTGTAATAAAACAGCTCTCAGGAATCTGACTGAACAACAATACATCGGTTCTCCTTACAAATCAGAGAAGTCAAAAAGTGATAAATGCAGAATTATTTTGCATGTCAGTAATTAAACCCACATGGCTGCAGGATTTTATTTGTGTGACGCTCGAGAAAAGATGTGTTTTCTGTTGTTTTGTCTTCAATGGTAGGATTTAAAATGTAAATTAGTACCATTTGAATTCCTAATGAGGACACATTAGCATGATAAAATGTGTCCAGGTGAGCAGGACTCAGGAGCTTTGGTTCAACGTGAGCTAAAAACATCCCGACTGACAGATGTTCAGTTTCTGCAGTAAGAGCTGGTGTTATTCTCATTTAAAGACCATTAAAGGTCAACTGGGTAGAGAGTGATGATCTGCAACAGCACAGAAACAGATCAGGAGCCGTTTGGGTCCAATCAGGCTGTTAATGATCGCAGGGAACTGATCAGCCAACATGAAACCTCTGAAAACAGCTGAAAGTTCAGCTCCAACTGGAAGTGTCAGTCATTGTTTTATTTATTGTCTTAGATGTTTTTAAGCTAAACATCGTAATCTCTCTAAACATTATAACGACATTTAGATTATGTCAATAAAATGTAGAGCACATTTAGTCCAATCAGCAAACACATTTAGACAAAGATAACACAAGTAAATACAAAAGGCAGTTTTCAAATGATGATTAAATTTAATTCATCATTTGAAAACTGCCAGATGCTGAACTTCGTTTGCTGATCTGAAACATTTAAGTGTGATGAGTCGTCAGAAACAGAAGAAATCTGTAAAGGGACAAAGACTTTATTTTACAGCTCTGTATTTTGAGAGTCGTGCAACATTTCTTGCTTCAATTTAGTCATAAAGCATCTCAGCTGTCTCATAACACTTAGCCAATCAAAAGCAGCTTTCTTGTATATATTGATGTATACTTGCACATAAGCCACCTCTCTGTAGCATGTCTCTAAACACTGCCGTCCACTATAATATAAAACCTACCATTTGTTTGTCAGCATGATATCAGGTTGTCACATTTTTACAAACCTTTTAAAAAATACATTTCTGAAAGTGAAGTTCAACATCATTAAAGGTGAATAAAACAGGAAAAATAACTGACCCAGGTTATAATAATTCATATATTTAAGGGGTTATTATGGCTCAGGTATACTTCGTTTTATTTACAGTTTGCTTTCCACTTTCTGACTCACAGAAACCTAACTGATAATAACTCCAGACTCCTGCGATGGCTGTGTGACTTTTGAAAGGAATTTTTTCCACAAATTTTTCTGAATTTGTCCAAATTTCCTGCAACCTGAGAATGATTCCCTAAGGAAGGAAAATGAAAGCCCTTGCAAACGTTTTGAGACATAGACAAAGTGTTGAGGACGTCTCATCCTCAGGACAAACACTCCCTCCTGTAATATATGAATTAGTGTTGAGCCTTATGATCATAAACATTCTAATATATTTTGGTTTTTCAGTAATTCTGATGCAGGAGATTGTGCCAGAGGATTCAGTGCTCATGAGGTTCTTGGTTTCATTTCCTTTGACAAACATCTCCCCCGTCTTTTCTGTGACCTCACCCTGCTCAGTTGCTTCCCGGCAGAGTTTCAGTCCTCTGGAAACAGATAGGACCTGGAAAGCAGCGTCTCATCACATCTGAAAAGCAGAGGCAGAGAGAGACAGGGAGATAGAAATAAAAAGCTGCGAGGTGACGGGCTCGGTGGTGATAAGGAAAACACAAATTCTGTGTTTAAGTATCGAGTGTCTGTTGGTGGCGGCTCCGCTCTCAGGAACTCATCTGTCACTATCTGCACATTTCCCTGTCACGTCTAAAAATCCCTGCAGATCCCAGTCGGCGTCGTGACTGAAAACAGGGGAGAGTTGAGTCTTTGTATTCACAGCATCAGCTCAGGGAAATTAAAATAACTCCAGGTGCCTGTGCACACTAAAGCCTTTATTTGTCTTCATCTGTTCAAGCATCAAACAACAAGAATACATTCTAATTTCTGTGTGAGTTAGAAGGTGTTGATTACAAGAAGTGTGGCTGCAAAGTGAAAGTGTTGGTGGAGTTTTGACCTCATTATGTAAACATAAAAAAACTCACAAACCAGATTACATAACAATAACATAATAATTATATTGTTAAAGATCATGAAACTCACCCCTGTGTTAAGATACTCCTTTGTTTTTAAAAACAAACGTTTCATTTGATGCTTAAGAAGTTGCTCAGTTTGATGATCTGATCTGAGAACTTTTACAGCAACAAGCTGCTGAAGGTGATCCAGAGACTCGCTCATCATATGGAATCAGACATTAGACATGCAGAGTGAAGAACAATGATTTCAATACACGGACATGAATAATTTATGGTTCATGACAGCAAATACAGCCGGTCCCTTACCATCACAGGCTGGATTATTATTTATTCAACAAAACAAGTCATTATTATACATACGGTAATAAACAATAGTTTATATATTCTACAGTAATATCTTGAAGTTTTTTTTTTATATCAGAGGACTTCATGGGGGACTCAGTGAGTCCAGTGGCTGCAGAACCAGCTCAAACCATCCTCCCTCCACCTCCATGTCGACATCTGGGATCAGCTGTTAATGTGCAGCTGTGCATTATGGGTAAGCATTGCCAGTTTGGGACATTTTTCCAGAATTCTTGTGGTTCTTTCAGATTAAACTTTATGTTATGTTTAGAGAGGAGAGTTTGTATCCTGAACAATCCAGACTGGGTCAGTCTTTTTCTAACCGTCCTGTCATGACCTTTAACCTTTAACCTGCTGACTGAGAACCTGTAGAGTCTGAGATGGATCGAGCTTTTGGGGGTGTTTTTTTGTTGTTGTTGTCATTTTGACCTCTGACTCTGAACTTGCAGGGTATAATGTTTTCAGTTGTGAATAATTTCTCTCTGTGGAATGATGGACTCCAAAATAGCTTTAGAAAAGACCTTTGACCTTTCCCAGATTGATCAGCACACACACACCTGTATGCTCCGGAGCAGCAAACTGAACTCCTGGAGCTGATGATGATCAGTTAATCAATACATCTGATCAGCTGATAAATAATAATAACAAACCTCTGAACTCCAGTTTCTGTGTTTTGATTTGGTCACAAGTCTTGCGTTGTTGTCAATTATTTGTATTAACGCAGATTAAATGTCATTATTCAAACTTGACACTAACAGAGTCTGTGAGCTTGTTTCATCATATTTGACATCTCAAGTCATGTCTTTTTAAAAAGTTTTATTTAAAATAAATAATGCCTTTAAATCCCAGGTTGCTCTAATTAAATCCAGCAGATAGTTTCAG
Organism: Callopanchax toddi; assembly: GCA_006937965.1. Lineage (NCBI taxonomy): Eukaryota > Metazoa > Chordata > Actinopteri > Cyprinodontiformes > Nothobranchiidae > Callopanchax > Callopanchax toddi. The sequence goes on along the minus strand of SSNR01000124.1, from coordinate 1,317,652 downwards.
TTTGTGTGCAACAACACGCTCATTCATCCGGGAACTCCATCTGTTCTTTAAACCAGATGGCTGTTCTGTCGAGTTAAGGAGGCCTCTTCCAGCAACATGATGTGGCAGCTTTTCAGATGATCTCACGCTAAAATGACAGTCGCTGCCAGCAAATACTGTGCCGAGTTACAACCCAAACACACAGGAAGTCTCTGATAATTCAGCTCAGTTAGAATCATCGGCAGTTTTCCAGGAACAACAAGCTTCTTTTAGCAGAAACCAACAGTCTCGTTTTAACACGGCCGGCTCTCAGCTTCTGCACGAAAAAATAAATAAATCAGGAAAATAGGGCAAACAGCTCAAATACTAACAAAACAAAAACCTACTCAGACATTTTCAATTAAAGTTTTATTAGTGTTAATTTCTTTTTTACGACTTTGTATATTTTAGTTTTTTCCCCACAAACTGTAATGTCTGTGATCAACTGGTGACCTCTAGACGTGTAGCCCCGCCCCTTGTCCTTTGACCTCTAGTGATTGAGATCATCTGCCTGTGACCCTGAACTGGTTATCAACTAAACCCTGATCAGGTCTAAGCTGGTGCAGAAAGAGGATGATTAACAGATTATAGTAGCAGCTCGCTCACCGAGCTTCTGACACTAAATTACAACAAAATCAACTGATTTTCAGTTGGAATCTCACTGAATCGGTGCGTCTGACACTATAGCCACAAGCTTTATATCTGAGTGGGTCGTTTGTATTTTCAGTCTCAACAATCAGAGTTTCTGTAGTCTAATCTTTAAAGTGGTCAACAGCTCTTTCTAAAGATCATTTTAATAATGCTCTCTGGGCTTTGGCTGCTCGTTTGCACAGCTTTACACTGTAAAACAGAAAATATTGGTCCAACTCTAAAAAAATAGCTTCTAATGGTAACAAGTGTTTGTTTTCTTCTTCTTCTTTATAACAAATCCTTTTCAGATGCAGTTTATTGATTTTTTGTCTCATATTGTCTGAATCTAACTTGGCGTTTGCCTGTTTTTAAACACATAAACAGGGTCATTTGTATTAAAGAGGTCACAAACACGACTGAAACTTAAGACTGAATTGTATAAGAGAAAAATAAATTTACAAAAGATAAGCATAATTTATATTTTGTGACTCATAAAGATTCTAAAACCTAATTTCATTGGCTAATGAATTTTTCCTGTAGGGTTTCCCCGTCTGTTCCTGAGAATATATACATTTTTTTTCTCTCATTGGATTATTACAGATCTGGTGTGCGACTCCACTCTGCTGCCTCTCTGCTCCCTGAACCAGATGAATCAGGTCAGCAGGCAGCATCAGCACCATGATGCTAATAAGCTCTTATTCTTCTGACAGTGACAGAACAGCTGCTGGACAGCCAGTAAATAAAACCTGCCGAGGACCTGGAGGCTCTCGAGGATCCTGAAAAACTCTCTGAACTGAACAGAAAGAAAACTCCAGCAGACCTCCCTCCCTCCCTCGCCTGTCGTTTCCTTCTTTATTTGAGACTCTGTATTCTAAGAGAATTGACAGTGATGACCGCGGTCGCTGGCTTGATGAGATTACGTGAAACTTTGTTGATCCTGCAGGGAAAACTGGCTGGGCTGCTGCAGAAACAGGAAACAGAATAAAACAGAAAAGAAAATGAGAAAAATATGAATTAAATATGTAAACACATTCTGAAAATATACAGCAGATTAAAAGTATTTTGATCTATTAAACTGGTTTGAGCTTTCATTGTTTATTTTATTGTAAAAATGTTTGTTGGTTATTCTAAACTATTGCTTGACAATGTAATTAAATAAATGTAGACGTCCAGAGAGATTTGAACTAAACAAACAACTGCAAAGGGTCTGTCCCTTTTAGGTTTCATGATTTGGGGACAGATCCCTGATCAGTGGACCTCAGAGTCCTGGAGGTGATATAAGGATGTAAAAGCTCAGAGATAAATGAGGGAGCAGAGCCTTAAAACTCCAAACCAGAACCTTGAACTGGACCAATGCAGAGAGACCAGTAAAGGTGTGGCATGGGATCGCTTTGAGGATAAAGTCAGCTGATTGGACAAGCTGAAGACAAACCAGTGAGTTTTCATAGAGGCAGATGCGTTACTCAATACGGATGAAATAACAACAACTGTCTATAAACTAAATCTATTGATACAAATAAGTTTATGTTGGAGTAAGTCATGTTTTTTTTTAGCTTTCAGAGATAAAAATCACGAAGTGAATCAAAATGATATCAAGCCGCACTCCAGAGGATTTCATCAAGAGAGCAGTTTTTGAATCTAGCGTCCAAAGGCTCCTCCTCAAAACATCTCGACACGCGCGTCCGGTCGCGTGTGCGCGCGTGCACGCGGCGCATATACTTCGGACATGAACTGTACCGCTCAATGTGTAGGGTTTAATCACTCACAGTTCACAATCTTATTCCAACAATACTACGAGGGTCTGATGAGCCCTCTCTGTCCCTGCTGCTTCTGATATTAGCTCTGTTAGCAGAGAGCTGCTGCTGGACTCTGAAGCTGAACTTGACTCGGCCCTGGATGAACTTTCTGACCAAAATAAACACATAATCCTGTCAAGCCTTGCCATTCTGTGAGGTGAAAGGTTTAAAAATAAAAATAAATCCATCTTTATCTGGGGAATGGGTAGGTTTTTAGTCGAAATGAGCTGTGAGTCCTCAGTGAACGGCTGAGACGACAGAGAAACACACGGAGCGTCCTGTACGACAGCGCCCCCTACTGGTACAGGTTTGGTCGATGCGCGTGCATGTTGAGAGAATGAAGACATTTGAATTTCATTGGCTGAAAAATGTCGGCGGCAAGAAATAATGCAAAGGGGTCTCTAGGAGGAAGGAGGGTCTTCATCAGAATGACAGATGTTGTGGAACTCAAGCCATAGATCATAGTTTAGACCTGAAATATCATTTAAAACATTTAGAAAACTTTGATACAGAGAAAAATGCTCCAGAGAGCCGCTTTAAAGGTCCCATGACATCGGTTTCCATGTTTTCTGACTTATCTATCATGTTGCAATGTTGAGTTCTCACCTTAAACCTGCCAGAAAGAGCAAAAAACGGCGTCTATCTGTCTCCTAGTACAGCCAGTGAGAAGCTCTTCAAGATTTCAGACCCAGGTTTCAAACAGTTTTTTTCACTCCAGCCCGCTATGAGGTCATAGTGATCCGGACTTGCTTATATGGTAAATTCTCCTCCCACATGCACGTTCACGACACCTGGAGCGAGGCAGTGCTGCCGCCATTGACCATAGACCGTGTAGTGTTTAGTTTCAGTTTCGTTTCTCTTTCACTCGACAGCACTGCCCCCTGCTGCAGCAGAAGTGTCAGGCTGCCAAATAAGGAGAAACCCAGCAGAACCAGAAGGCGGCGCTTTCTTCTGATCTCTGAGTTGCTCGTTAGGAAATGATTACAGCGTATTTTGAGTTGTAATGGCGCAACACTAATCTAGAGGCATCAAAGATTACACCTGTTTAATATAAAGTGATTTAAATATGGAGTCACAGGCACTTTAAATAATCAAAGCAAGAGTGATCCCCTCCAGTTCTGGGTCTGGTGTTTGGATTTCACTCATGGACGTCCATCTGAGCAGACCAGAGCACTCCTAACATGGCAGGATTATCATGTTGAGTTCCACTACGGTAATGAGGCGTTCTTAAGATTGTTGGACGGGGAGAATTGGGTCAAAGATTGGTTGAATTATCTTGCTGTGTGAACCGTGCCTAAATCTGATCACAAATCAGGGAAATCCAACATGTTGGTTTGTCTGCATGACTACCAAAAATAAATGCTTAAGGATCATTCTAGGGGAGTCCATTTGAATTTCTAAAGTTATTTATGGTTTAGTGACTATAATTAAGAAGCAGAAGGAGCTCCAACCCGCTCTGCCTGAACAGAACCAGAGCAGCATGCAGCAGCATTCATGCAGATCTATTGCTGTTTTTGGTTCTGCTAAATACAGACCGCTCAGGCTGATGCTGACTGTTTCTTTAAAAGTCACAGAGCAGTTTGTCGCAGCGCCTAACCTTCACTTTCTGCACCCACATGCAGCGCTGACTCCAAACACACTGAAAACTCGCAGCAGGAGCTCCTTCGGCTGCCATTAAATCATCACATCTGATCACAGTGGGAGCACTTTTCACTAGCCCTCAAAACACCTTTTTACCAGAATCAAACCCAAAGAGGAATGATTCCTCCTCTTTCCTTCCTCTTTCATCGTGTTTTCTCTGCTCCTGTCAGAAAACCTGATGGTGTTGATAGTCGGAGGCCGTTCGCTCCCTGAGCTTACATAAATCTCCAGACAAAGCGAAGCCCTGCACACCCCTCCTGTTGATTTCTAGGCAAACATCCAGCCAGCTGCTGAGCATGAGTGTCGTCCAATCAGATCATCACGAGCTGCAATCTCAGCATCAGAAAGGCAGGAAAGGGAGCAGAAAAGTGGGATTGAGAAGTGTTCCTGGTCCCTGCTATCACCTGTTTGCAGGCAGGGCTTAGGGAATAAAGCCACAGAGGAGCACAGATAAATATTGTAATGTGTTGCTGCAGTCCAGCAGCCTTCCCGCTGCTCAGAACTTTTAAATGCACCAAAAGGTAATTTAACCAAATGAAACACAAAATAAATGACACTCAAAGCCCACGCTTGGTGCTGCTGCTGTTGATACAACTGAACTAAATCAGCTGAAGGTAAAGACTTCTCAGTGTTCCCAGGCAACGGGAAGAGAAAAAAGGTGAAATTAAAGGAATAAAAAACATGAAATGAAGCATCAAACAACTGGAAAGAAATGTAATTAAAGGCTGAAAAACCTTTATATATATATGTATATATATATATATATATATATATATATATATATATATATATATATATATATATATATATATAAAACACAATGTCTGTTTGTTTTAAAAGTAGTTTAATAAATTGTATTTCTTTTTATGGAAACACGTCTCTGCCTGCCACTCTGTAGATGAGCCTCTAGTTCCCCTATAGGTCACATTTGGCGTTGTTTTGGCAGGTCTGTGGACTGGTGGGTGGAGGCGTGTTGTCCCTTGTATGTTTTTTGGCTGTGTATGTGCTGATGTTTTCTTGTGTTTTGTTAACAGGCTGGTGGAGACGAGACAGCAGTGCGTCTGGTGGTTTAGGGTGTGGTTTTTCCTGTGGAGTGACCAGTTAAATTCCCCTCTCTGGTGTGTGTGTGTGTGTGTGTGTGTGTGTGTGTGTGTGTGTGTGTGTGTGTGTGTGATTTTTGGGTTTTAATATGGAGATGGAGTGGATGTGGTCCGGGGGTGCAGGTGGATCGGATGTGCTTTAAAGAGCCTCTGGACTGGGTTTTGGTTATCCAACTTCCCCTGGGGCCACAGGGCCACTGTCATTTGTGTGGTGTGTGACAGAGTCACCCCGGGTTGAGTGTCCTTTAGGGGCCCGGGTGTGTGAGTCGGTGTGGTCAGGGGGTCCAGATGTGCTTTAAAGAACCTCTGGACTGAGTTCTGCCTCCCCTGAAGCCATGGAGGTGCCCTGGTTTTGAATGTTGGTTTGTCTGCGGTGTCAGCGCACTTCTGGTGTCCCAGAGGTGTGGAGACTTGGGTTTCTGTCAAGGGTGCAGGAAGGTCCTTCAGTGCACCTGCACTGCTTGATGCTCCCATAGTTGGGTCGGCCTGCTGGTAGGTGTGCGTTGATGTGTGGAGCCATGAACTCTGGACTGTATTGGCTCATCCTCTGAGTTTCCCCGGGGCGGCCCTGAACCGTGATCGCCCAACTATATGTATTGTCTATTGTTAGTTTATTGATCTCATCTAGTGATGTCAACACGACTACGCCATCATTTTAAACAGCAGTTTGCTGCAGCTGTTTCTAACTTTTAAAAATAAATGTTTGGCTGGACCTGGGCAGGGGCATACAACTGGGGGGTAAAGGGTACCATGTAGGGTCCACTGTTGGAAGGGGCCCCAAAAAGCCTGGAATGGAAATGTTACATTTGAATGTTTTTAAAATAAAAATTCTAATTATTTCATGATGAAATAGACGCTGGCTGAATGAAGTTGTTCATTCAAGCCTAGAGACTTAATTTGACTTTAACAACAGATTCTCTGAGACCCCATCACCCCTCTGAAAATGGGAATGGTTCAGCCCGGTGGAAGCTATGAGTGGTCCGACAGCCAGGAGGACTTTAAAGACTTCATTTGTGATTTTGCAAACATGAAAACTCATTAGTCAGCATGAAACAAATTCTCATTTTCTCCCCCGTTTATCCGTCTCTATAAGAGACATTTTAAAACATTTGTTCAAACATACTTCCAGCAATAGTTCATGATCTTTGATGTAAATTAAAGATAACTGATGTCTGCAGTCTGACTTCTATTATATTAGTTATTGTCTCATTATAGACGATAATTTGAGCAGAAATAAAATAAAAACGGTGAAGTTTGACAACCATGAACCAGAGAGTGGTGATGGAAATGATGTTTGTCGTAAAACAGAGATTTATCTGATTGTAGAAAAGCAGGTTTTTCAGAAGGGATGCTCAGGTCTCAGTTCCTCCTGCTGTCTGACTCCCCGGCTGCTGCAGCATCATGAAAACGGCACATGGAGGTTTAATAGGTGAGCAGATCATCACAGTGACACACACACACCCCATCAGATTTCACTGGTCAGCCCTCTGATGTTTTTCAGAGCAGGATAACTCAAACACTGAGTTCAGGGCTCACATGGAGAGGTTAGAAAAACAAAACTGAACTTTAATAAAGCTCACGGGCGGGCAGGGAGACAAACTAAACAAACCACACAGAATCACACAAACAAATTCCACAAGAAGAAAAAGGGAACGCTTTTAAGAAGGAGGATGAATAAAGAATTAGAAGAAAACAGGAAGGAGACAACGCCGAAAAACAGGAGGGGAAGCAGATGGATTAACAGAATAACAATGAATAAAGAGAAATGTGATGGAAAAAAATGCAAAAACACAAGAAAATGATATTTTCTAAAAATAAAAACAGCAACCAAGACATGAAAGGCACATGAGACAAATAAAGGAAGAGCAGGGGGGACCCACGAGGGGAATTCAAACAAACAGGAACAAAAACTGGGACAAATTCCTAAAACCATTAAAGATGTCAATGTTATAAAATAAAAGGACACCTCACATAACAGCTGAAACTCTCATTAGTGAAGTAGAGACACCTTGGGACATAAAGACAAGAAAAAACTCAGCCAAAATCAAAACGGGGACACATTTACTCTTATAGGGTTATTCTGTGTTTTTGCTGACGCAGAGCTTCCTGAACAGCCTCTATTCAGAGAAATAGAGTTTACATTCTTCAGGACTGATGCTGATCAGACTGCATCTAAATCAGCCCCGTGGTGCTGAACTGAAATGAACTGGCAGACCACTGAAGATGATGTTTTGCTGCATCTTCATTTTCACCATGCAGCAGCTGCATGAAGCACTCCCAGTGCAACCAGTTGAGTCTGGCAGCATTTTAAAAATACTACTGCTGAAATAAATAGTCAAATTGGAATTATTCATATCTTTTAGTGTTTTCCTCCCTCTGACTAGAACCATTGTGATGCTCCTATACATTTTTATTTCTAGATGAACTTTGATTTTGATATAATTCTGTTAGTGTTAGTGTGGAAATCTAAACAAAGCACACAAAAATGAAAACATTTAATGAGAATTAAATTATTTTCCTTCTCAGTGAAGTGAGATTTAAAAGGATTTGATCTGACCAGTGGATTTTCCACTGAATGCACTTAAAACCTGTAGCATTAACCTTTGCTGTAACAGACATTCTTGGTTATTTTTGGTGAAATCGATGAGGAGCTGCTGCAGAGCTGCAGATGTAAACAAACTGAGACCAGCACAGACCTGCAGAGCCGCTCCATAGGACGCCTCCTTCCTAATCCCTCATAATGTTTCACTTCTTAATGAGTTCATCTTTTAAACCTTCTCCTTCCTTCAGCAGATGTAAACAGGGTGGTAGATCAGGACCTTAGATGTGATAAATCTCTTCAGTCTAATTAAAGTAAGTGTTTCTGTCACCATTAAACCAGGTGGTTGGGTTAGCTAGAGCTCAGTCTTTTCAAATGTTTACATACAAATTGTCCTTATGTGTCGTCGATCTTAGTTTTAATGAAATGTTTGATTAATGTTGGGATTGATAAAGTTTCTCTTCATTTGACCTCTTCACATGGATTGAATCTTGTCTCAAAGGAAGTTGAATAATCAGCATCTCTCCAAACAGAGAGTTTAAACCTAGGTTTATAAAGGGTGGACTGATGGACTGTCCAATCTCTGGGACAGAACTCATAACAACTACATTGTTTGGTGGCAGAAGAATCTCGTCTCAGCTTTTTGTGGATGATGTGGTCCTCCTGTCCTATCATCAGGCTCTGACCTTCAGCTCTTGCTGGGAGGGTTCACAGCCGAGTGTGAAGCGACTGGGATGAGGATCAGCACTTCCAAGTCAGAGACCTGGTCTATAAGGTTCTTGATCGTAAAAGGTTGGCTTGCCAACTCCAGGTCAAGGCAGAGGTCCTGCCTCAAGTGGAGGTCTTAAGCTCTTGTTCACGAGTGAAGGAAGTGGGAAATTGACAGGTGGATTGGGGGCAGCGTCTGAAGTGATGCTGAACTGGTCTGTTGTGGTGATGAAGGAGCTCAGCTGAGCCAGAAAGCAATACTTTTAATTTACTGGTTGATAATCCTCACCTATATGAACATGAGCTTTGGGTAAGGACAGAAAGAACGAGATCACGGATACAGGCGGTCGACATGAGTTTCCTCTGCAGGGTGGCCGACTTAGAAGTTTTAGAAATAGGGTGAAGAGGCTGGACATCAGGAGGAACTCAGAGTAAAATCAGTGCTCCTCCATATCGAGAGGAGCCAGTTGAGTTGGTTCAGGCATCTTGTCAGGATGCCTCCTGGACGCGAAGTGTTTTGGTCATGTCCTGCTGGCAGGAGGCTTCGGGTCGACCCAGGACACGTTGGAAAAAGTACATCATCTCCAATCTGACAGACGGTCTGGGATTCCCTACGTAGGCTGCCCTTGCGACCCGGATCTGGATAAGTGGGAGAAGGCAAGGAGAGGCGAGTTTCATATGAAAACAGTCATGAAAAGAAGATATCAGCTGGCAGAGAGGCTGAACGGATGCAGGAGGATCAACTTGTTTCTTTGAGGAGTTTAATAAATGTAAACGTGTGTGGATGGAAAGGTTTTTCACTTCATTTACTGAGCAGTAACAGTAGTGTTCACATACATTTCATCTCCATCAGTCTAAAAATGGTAGAAAAATGTTTATTAGAACTTTTTAGAAACTTTTTGAAACACTTGTAAATCAGATACCACCCTAATGACTTAATACAAAACAAAAGGCTGTTCTATAAGAGTCTTTGACCTACTGAGTTCAGATCGTGTGTTTGTTTTGGATTTCCTTTAGTTAGTTGGGATTAGCAGAACCTCCTAAAAATGAAAACAAACACTGTTTTTGTACAATTCACAAATAAAGAAACACATATAACAACAAATAAATTACATTAAAACAAAAAATGTAACATAAAAATTGAAACCAAGTTTACACAACAGGTCTAAAACATGATGGTGCAGGAAGCTAATTTCAAAAAGTCTCAGGTAAGATGTAGTTAAATAATCTACAGTTTGAAGTGTGTGATAGAATTATTACATTTCCTCAAATACATTTATGTTGTTTCAACCTAAAGGATAACAGTTTATTTATATTATATTAGTAGTTTTTAAAGCTTTACGTTTATTTGTTTTCTATTTTTTTGCTGCTTATTTTCAGCGTTCAGTTTATTCCTCATGGCTTTTCAAGCATATTTTAATTAAAAATCATTACAAAACAACAAACCGCATCAACAACAAAACATTTCTCTAAGGAGCCTGAAAAACACATTCTCACTTTTCAGCATCAGTTAATGCATTAGATTTAGGCACATTAATTTGCACATTTATCTACTTCACAATTCCAAATAAGACATTAACAATTAGCGTCATATTTTCGTTTTTGAGAAACATTGAAAACATAATTGTTGCACTTTCAGCCACTGCAGAGTGAAGTTGTTATTAACATGGTTTTAATGATAAGTTGATTAATAAGTGTTTGGATTGATGTGGTTTATTTTGACTGCAGCTTTTCTTCTGCAGGATCATGCTCCATTTATCTGAGTTTGTGGACAAAAACCAGAAACCCTTTCAGCATCACGCCTGAGGACACACACATCCTCCAGCTGCCAATCAGAACCCGGTCCAAAGAGCAGAGACAAAGACATGCCTTCATTAGTAGTCATCAGATACTCTGATATCTGATGAAATCCTTCCTGAAACCAACAGTTTGTTCTGCCTGACGGGAAATACAAAAACCAGGGGCACAGAGTCTGACTGGACGGCTCTGACTGTTTGACTCAGTGAATAAAAGCTGGATGGAGCGAGTGGGGAAATCACCTGAGCTGCAGGTGGAGGCGGAGCTGCAGAGGCTGGATAAGAAGCATCGACTGACAGTGATCCAAATGCCACGCTTTGTTTGACATTTACAGTCTCCACAGGGTCTAAGTGACACAGCTACTTAATGTGTCCTGACTCTGGTCACAGTCAGGACTGACTCCTCTGGTTTTAAGAGACGGTGCTTTGATATTATTTCACTTTCTTGCACCTCTCTGCTCCTGACAGTGATTTACAGCTCGTACACTCAATTGTGTCTGCGTCTGATTAAACTGGATCACATTTACATCTGACATTTAAATTTGTCAGATACACACCCTGATATTCCTCCCGCTGGTCCCACATCTCTGTTACTTTCTTCCAGGCAGCCAGTGGAATAATAATAACTCAGGTTTCTGCATAAAAAGGTTTCGCTTACAGAGACAACAACACCTCCGCTGCTAATGGGCCCTGTTCTGGCATTCAGTGAGTCGACAACAAATAAAAAACACACACGTCAGTTACTTCTCTCATCATTTCCACGATGATGTGTGTGTGTGTGTGTGCGCACAGTTCACTGCTGATGCACATACCTGTCAAATTGTATCATTGTTGGTTTGCAAACAAGCCTTAATGGAATAAGCACGATAGAAAAATTTCCTCCTGATTTATGACTACAGTAGGTTCACTATTTTAGTTATAATTCACATACTGTGGAAATATTGAAGCCATAATATAATTTATAGAAGCAGGAAGTCCCTTTATATTAATTTTGATATATTCTGGTCAAGATGGGACATGTGGGGTTAACAATGACCTCCACCAGTGTTGATCTACAGGGTTCTGGCTAATGTCTGATGCAGAGAAGGAAGGTGGATGTTCTGTGTTCCAGGTGAAAAAGTAGCAAGCCTAGAAGTTTAGGCATAGAGTTCAAGCTGTTTTTATCATGGAGTGGATGGGAGGAGAAACAGAGTTTTCTTGAAGGAGGAGTTGGTTGGGAAGAGTGTCAGATAAAGGCAGGAGTCTAAAACTAGAGACTGAAGTTGTGATGTTCAATGTTAGTGGTTATGTCGGTCCCACAGGTGGGATGTGAGTTGGAAGAAAAGGAGAAGTTGGAGTGAATTCAGCCACAGTGGAGGGTTTTCCAGCAAAATCAACCTGTCAAAGGTCAGACATTCTTCTTCAGGACTTTCTGGTCGACAGCAGAATTCATGCATCAGTTCCAGCCAGTGTTCCAGGTCCTGAAGCAGCAGAGCAGCTCCAGACCATCACACTACCACCACCATGTCTGACTGTTGGAATAATGACGTTTTTATGAAATCCAGAGTTAGTTTGACTCCAGACGGAAGGGGGCACACATCACACAGCCTTCCTTGTGCAGCAGCTGCTGAGAAGAGTTCCTAGGGACTGTCTATGAAGTGAACGCTGACACAAAAAACATTTAATAAATGTCCTGCTGTCAATAAAATCACAGGAGGTACCTATCACCTTCTGTTTTCTGATGCAACAACAATTTCATCAGAAAACATGAGCTTTTGTTTCATTAGGGGTGTGTTTAGGAATCGACTTTAAATAAAATAAAATGCAGTGTCACCAGTCACATGTGGGCTTGTGATGATTCTACTACAGCACTTACGGTAGTTTAGGAAATAGTCATGCAGAATACCGATTAGCTAATTGTTAAATTTAAAATTTAGAACATCTGATTTTAGGAGATTGCACACTGAATCTGGGAGGAACCCAATGAACAGATTAATGAATTAAAACCTATTTAATGTCATTTTTATATGAAGCGACATTCTCCAGGAGTTTCAGTCGGACAAAATTGTTCCAGATTTATAGGAAAGGTTTGATTAGAAGTCGTGGACATCGTTTGTTTTCTTCCCTGAACCTTCAAACAAAACACTCTTCCTGTGATTAATATAGTGCCCTCAGCTGTGTCTGTCAGGCGCAAGCCTGCAACATTTAAACAGAGACTGCAGCTTTGATGAGACACACCACTGTGCTTCAGGTTTCTGATGATTCTGCTTTAATGGTTGTAAGACAGGAAACTTGTAGCGTCTGACTGTTGAGCTTAACCCCTGTTGGGCACACTTCTATCTCTGCAGAATCAGCCTTTTAAACAATTAATGCACCATGTAATGTGTTACATTATCTACAGTCTGCTGTTTCTGCAGAGCGTTCTAAGTAACTGACTCTGACAACCAACCATCTCTGTTTCTATCCAGCAGTTAGAGGATGAAGGAGGATTATCTGACCTCAGAGGCAGGGTGACGAACGCCAGAAAAAAAAAAACATCTGAAATGTGATAAAACATCAGCAATATTTGTTTTATGATGTTAGGCTTCTTGTTATGTTTGTGTTTTGTCATTGTTATTATCTTATATGTATTATTTGTTAGTTTTTAGTCTTTATTTTTCCCTCGTGTCTTTTTATTTTGTTAGTAAAAAGGTTAGGATGGCTTCCTAAAGCCCCCAGAAAACTAAATAAATTATTATTAGTTTTGTCGCTCTTTGGCAGGACTATCAAGCTCAATTTCATGGGGGCCAAAAAATAAAACTTGTCCAGATCAAGGACCAATGGTCCATTTGTCCAAACACCAGTCGTTCACTGAAAGCTGAATTAAATCAAAACAATAGAATTTTCTGAATATTTGGTTTCTTTTCTTGTCTTTTTCCCTGTTTGGGCAGTTAACTAGTACCTGTCTGCATCAGTGAATTCAGTTCACCTGGTCCTGGTTTGTAAATCCTCCTGTTGTCCCCTTGATCCCCTCTGTGCACCAGGTTTGGACTTCATGTATCATTTTTTCCCTTGTGGCTTGTTTTATCACTCAGGTCATTTTCTGAAGATGTCCCTATGTCTGATTCTGTCTCATTTAAACAGTATAAAGGTTACAGTAACACAAAGATTTAAAGGAGACTAATATCTGACAAGTTTGAATAAATATTGTGATTTGCAGCTGGACAGTCTTGTTGGGTTTGAATGAGCTAAATATACCTCAGGGCAAGAAGCTCTTTGGCCCTGCTGGTCATCATGTTTACTCAGTGTTTCTAGAACCACAGAAGAAGAAGAGGCAGCATATCGTTTAAACTCTGGAACTACCTGAAATCCTGAGGTGTTTAGAAATGGTGCATTCCTTTAAATCAGAAAAGGAAGCATTATGTTTCATAAAGGTGTTTAGTAGTTTGTTGATACGTCACTAATGAGGAGAAAGTATGCTGGTGAAGGTTCTCAGTTTTTACTGATCACAGAAGGAAGATTATACCCAAAATTTCCTGCGATCTGAAGGTGAATAAGGGATGCTTCATAATAAATAATCAAATCAGACATTTATTACACAGGAAAACATGTTTATTGCAGGCTGGTTGTTTGTTTTTCAGTGTTTTTTTTTTGCCTCCATTCTCTCATCACTCCAGGATGTCACTGGTGAGGTTCTGGTGAGTTCACCACTGTAACCCTGGTGAGATGAGTGTGTGTGAGCGTCTCTGTAGATTAGTTTCCCACTGAACGGATTCATGACATTTGTTGTTTTGTACACAAATAAACAATCCTCCTTTACAAGATTAATGTGTGTGACTCTACTAGCTGAAGGGCTCCACAGGGTTCAGACCAAAACTTCCTGATTGAAAACATGTTCAGATATCAGACGTGAAACAGGCTGTTTGGTGCTTCACTTTTCAGGACTTTCAGTGAAATCACCTGCTGCAGGAAACACAGACTTTAAGATCAGACAAACCACATCAAGGACCGTTTGTGGCGCGAGAACACCATGAAGGAATGATTTAACAACATGCAAATCGATCCTTTGGTTCTATAAAATATCGAGCGTTTGTGCTTTAAAGATGCTTTCACTTTCATGATCCCGTTCCTGCTTATTGATTTCATTCTAGTCAAGGCTGTCTGTGGATGAAAAGGTGCATTACTGTTTAAACACCTGTTTAATGCAAGCAGCGAGCCACTGCTTCAGCATGTCAGCTCCAGATTAAAGTGCTAGCTGCCATAAAGTCAGGTGATTTCTGTAACCATGGAAACAGCCTCTGAGGTGAGAGGACCTGTTGTACAAATCAGCCTTCTGTTACAGATAAGGCATTTCTTTTTGCACCCGTGACCGTCCATGTAGCGGTTGGAAATATTATTTTATTTTTATTTTTTAAATTTGTGCTAAAAAATCCCTCTCTGATCCATCTCAGGTTTTATCTGTGAAACATTTAAAAAACATTATAATTAGAGATATTATGAGTAAGAAATTAAAGGTAAACAAGGCAAAATGAGGCACATTTATTAAATAAACTGTCAATATTTAACAATTCCTGGATGAATGATTTTAATTTGAATTACAAACACGAATATGTTAGTGAGGAAAATTAAAGGCACACTATGTAACTTTTTCATATTTTAACATCTTTTTCATCTGCTGCTTGTGTCCAGAATACCGTGTTTGCAACTTCTGAGTCTCCTGAGCGGTGCCCTGAAGTCTCACAAAGTCACGTATCTCACGAGGGTTAGGCTAACCCAATGTGGCTAGCTGTTATGCTAGCTCCAGAGTGTTTTTAGCTCATGATTCCTGATTTTTTTCTATCTCTCCCTGCTTGAACACAGCAGATTTTTTTGAATGAGTGATGAACCGCTCCAGTAGAAAGCTGAGGAGACATTTCAACAGTTAGATTTAGGTGTTTCTGAGCAAAGACAATGCTAATGTTTTTACAACAGTGACTTAAAACGGACACCAGGGGGTGCTAAAACAAGTCAAAACTGCATAGTATGCCATTAAAAACCAAACCCACTTGGTCACAACGAGCAAACCTTTAAAATCAGACAATGTCAAGTCAAAGGAAATGCATTTGAAGTTGTTTTATTCATATTAAAATGTAAAATGGGGGGGGGGGATCATATTTTATGAAAACATCACAATAAAAATGAGGCATTTATGATAATTTCTAATAAAGATGCACCAAAAAGGCAGCTGGTTATCAGAATCAGCTGTTTTTCATCATGATCCGTCAATCTGAGACTCATAAATCAGATTTTTATCCTTTAACACAGCACTGTTAACCAGCAATAACAAATAATCTGGCATTTCTCCTGGTTTGTGAACACACCATCACTCAGCACTATAATTCACAACCATTATAGATTTTCAATGTTTTTCTCTCAGAATCTTTTTGTTCCGCATAATCAGACATTTTATAAAAACATTTTATAAGTTTAGTTCTTTGAGGAAAGATTGGAAGTCAGTATCAGCAGATTAGTTGTATAAAAAAATGGTAATTTGTTATTTTCCCTCAGAATCAGAATCACTGTAGCTGATTCCCAGCCCTCGTGTGAACTCTGTAACCAGCTTGTGTTAAACTCACTGCTCAGAGTAGAAAATTATCTAAAAAATCCATCTAGAAGTCAGTACCGAGTTCAGAGAAAAGGCATTTAAATACACTGCACGTATGAGTGGGATTGATTGCAAAGTGACCAGAAAGTTAAGGATTTGGACTTCTGAATGTCCTGGAGGCAGAAGCATCCATCTGCAGAAGTCCTGTCTGATTGATTTAGATCAAACTGTTGATGTGTGTGTTTTTGATTGTTGTCCTGTGCATCTGTCTGTCTGCACAGTAAACTCTTTAGACTAGGTTTTAGTCTAGCTAAGGTTAAATACAAACATTTAAAAACTAAAATCCAAAGTAAACCAAGATGACGTTGGGTATAAACTTTAGGAGATGTTTGATGGAGCGGCAGTTTGTCAGGATGAAGGTCTTCGGTTTGACGCTCAGCTTCCTCAGTGTCAGCGTGCCCTTGAACAGAGACACTGAACTCAAGTCACCTCTGTTGTGCTTGTTTGTGTAAAAGAGAGAAACTGTGAGTCTGTAGACTCAGAGTTGCTCTGTTTCTATGGGTTCTGTGCTGGTTTTAAGTATTATAGCTTTTTGTTCATGTTTTATTTCTATCAGAAGCGGAGAAACCTGCGGCATCCTGTGGGTTGATCCATTCAGCTCAACAATACCAAGAACCAGCTGACATTTGAGTCCTAAAGCTGTAAGAATGAACATGTCACTCAGACCTGAACAGGCTCCCTTTTTAGAAAGTTAATGAAAATACAAACATGATTTAAAAAGCCATTAAACCTCTTAAACTGAAGGCTGATTATTGAGAAATGACTGAATGTGATTAATTTTTTTTGCTGTTGATTCTGATTGGTAGAGATAACGAGCAGCATCATTATGTTTCCTAAAGCGTAAACCTTCAGACTCTAAAGCTTCTTTCACCTCAAACATGATCCAGTGGTTTCAGTGGATTTTAATATCCTAGAGTCTGATATTCACCACAAATGGATTATGACATAAAAAGGTCAATAAAAGTTATTTATTACACTGTTTTCATTCTTGCCTACCTTTAAACACCAACACAAAGACAAGTTATCAGCATATAAAAGAGAAATCCCAAAGCAGCATCGTCAGTCTGATTACTGCAGGGAAAACACGCTGATCGGAGGTGTTAGAGGAGGGCAGAGCTGCTCTTTGATTTCCTGTTTAGTAATATCCTGTGATTGCTGTGTGACCCCCTGACCTCAGCTCTGAGCTCTCATATGAAAACACTGTCATGAATTCCCTTATCTGTAATTTCAACTACGTATTAGTTCAAACCCTAAAGCCAGTTCTGGTAGCCCACAGACTCTCTGCCTGTATGTGGGGGGGCTTTACCCCAGGGATGAAGTGGTAGCTCCCTCAGGTCGGGGAACAGGTCCTGACTCACACTTTTTGGTCTCTGGAAGTGCTAGACAGCGTCCCCGCGACCCGGATAAGCGAAAGAAGACGAGACGAGACGAGACACGAGTCAGGAAGTGTAGGAATATGAGACGACTTTAAGAGGACTTGGAGACCAAATTGTGATTAAAAAGAGGGAAAACTTCAAATAATCTCAGATGTTTTACGTTTTGACAAAACAATTTGCACGGCCTTTGCGATGTGTTTGTAGCTGCATCATAGATTTCCTGATGATGTCATTTATTTATTTAAAAGAAACATATTTATCTAAAACAGGCAGCTTTAAGTGAAACAGCTGCAGAAGAACACTCTGGTTTTCTAAGATACTTCAGAGGATGATGAGAAGCTCTTAATGAAGATAAAAGCCCACTGATGAAGATGATGGTCAGAGTGGAAGTAAGGGACTGAACGGTTCTTCAGGTTACTCTGTTATTGGGACAGCTGGAGGAACAAAAAGCTGCTTCAGGGTCAAGACTCTCTTAACATCTTCATTAGTGCAGCTGTCAGCCAGGACCAGTTTTTATCTGTCCGTAGTGGTTTGATAAATCAACATAAATATAGTTCTAATGGTTCAAAAGAAGGTAGAAGATGAACGTTTTAAAGAAAAGTTTAACAAAACAGACAGAGGAGCATTAACATAAATAACTGAACTAAAAAACAACAAAGAAACAAAAGACGTTCAGCCAGAATATCGTTTCAAGTAGTGAAAAAACAACAACAGCTCTTAAACCAGGACTGGACTGACTGGGTTCTATTCAAAACTGAGATTTTCACATCATTTAATAAAGTTTAATGGTCAAATCTGAATAAAATGACAGATTAGCTATACAGCAGCAGTGTTGTATGGAAATGAAATTATATAGACTCAAATGAGCTAATTAATGAAACAGTCACATTCAGCATGTTAGGAATTAGGATCGACTTGTTAAGGAAACAGAATCCTTAAATTATGGAAATTAAAGTTCTTGTTTTACTTTTCCTGATATTTAGATGATTTAGTTCAACTCAAACAGAAAAAAACATCTTGTTAATAAAACTTTCAGCTCCCTCAGCAGTTTAATGGCATTTAATGAGTGCAGGAGTCTGTAATGTTTACATGGACTGCTTTATCTGCTCCAGTTACGTTAAGTTCATGCCTATTTCCAGTAAAAAACGATAAAACCCGGACATTTTCATTGATCTCTGAAACCCCCTGGACAGAACATGAAAAGAGGACATGTCCGGGGAAAAGAGGACGTTTGGTCACCCTAGCTAAGTGACTTTTTATTAACCCTGCAAAGAGTCATATTAGCACTGGCTCAAGGAAAATGTTTAAAAATATGAAAAGGTTGCAAGGTATGCCTTTAAAATTTAAAGACATTTTTAGAAAGTTGCATTACTCTCTATATTAATTTGGTTTATGTAGCACTGTTATTTATTCCTTAATCTTAAGAATTAGGCAAACTAACTACAGATCTGAGTGAGGAAATCATATGTACAGAACGATGGATGATATTTCAGTCTGAGGTTGTTTTTTAAGCTAACAAACTATGAGCTCAACATTTTATTCACATTTGATAAAAAATCAAGTCGTTTGCAAGGTTGTGCATTTACAATAACTGATACATCTAATTTTCATCAAAACACTGAGTTCACAGAGGCAGAGGATAGAAAGTTCATGCGGTCATGGCTAAAATGTTGCACGTAAAAGATGCTAAAGCTACCTCTTCTTGTTGTCAATGTGAATCTAAATATGGTTCAGGATAAATTTAAAAAGTGCTCCATCTAAAGAGCCATGTGGCTCCAGAGCTGCAGGTTTCAGAAAGTCTGTCTCTAGACACACGTAGAATATCAAAACTATGTGGAAATCATTATGCATTAAATTTACTTTATGTTAAAAACAGTGTTTTGTTTTATTTATTTAAAGAAGTCACATATTGATCTTGAACTCAAACATTCTGCTTGAGTTCTGCAGGTTTCATATAATAATCAAACAGACTGAAACATATCTGTTGGTTCTGTTGAGAATTTATGAAAAAGCAGCTTCAATCGGATGGAACCAGAAGTTCTCTGAGAGTCTTTGAGCTGAAGAAGGTTCAAAGTCAAAACCTGTATTTTTGTTGTGTAAGTGTCATTTAATCATAGTTCGCGATGAGGATGATGATTAAATGTTCTTCAGATTATTTATCTTTTCTTCAGTGGATTGATGATGTTTGAAAGGCGACGCAACAAGAAAACCCTGAAACTATTTAGAGCATGCAGAGAAATGAAGTCTGAGCCTGGATTGTTTGCTTTGGCAGCTTTTCTCATCATCAGTCATCAGTTTGCATTCAGGGAGTCAGAGAGAAGGTTTATTTAAATAAAAGCTGAATGACATCGCCTACACAGGGGCAGGTGGCTGTGAGCACTTTGAGAGATTGAATCTGGTTCAAGAAGGGATTCAATCCATCAGAGAGCTGCTGAGGGAAAAATCTAAAATGATTTAATTCAACTAACAGTTTTATGAGATGAAAGGTTTCAGAAAAGCAGCTCCTTTGTGCAACAGAAGTGTTTTCTATTAAAATAGGTCAGTGGGAGAGCAGACTCCTGTTTAAATGGCCAGATGTTACTTTCCATGCAACTTTAAGGAGTTTAAATGGTGCAAAGCTTGTAGTTAACATGCACGAGTGTAATGTGATGCTCATGCATGTTAAAAACTGAACGCACCTCAGATCAGAGGGAAGGCCCATGTCTATACGTTTATGCACCTCCTGCTACCTGCAGCTCATGAAGATGCATCGTAGCCAGATGGTTGTTTGGTGATTTAGTTTTAGATTCATGGAGCAAAAACAGAAAACTCCTGAAGAGCAAACAGCTTTAAATGAGATAAAATGCTTTTTCTTTTATTGAACCAGAGGTTCATCGCTAAGCAACAAGAGTTTCAATTAAAACAAAGAAAACTCAAGCAATGAAAAATCTTCTTAAACTAATCTGTTTTTCTTTGGCTTACATACACAACACACACAAACATGGAGGTGTTAATGAATTAGCTTGTTTACACGAAGCAGAGGCGCTAATCTGGGGGCGTGGCCACTGGCTCAGGTGACAACTTCTTAAATATCAAAGGTCACAAGGAGCGAGGTGGAGGTTGTTGCCTGACCTGATTCAAACATGCTGCAAATAACAGGAAGGAAAAGTCACCAAAACATTTTGCTGTAAAGGATTCGATGAGAAGTCAGGACAGCCCACAGACCGCACCTACTTCCTGTTTATCTGAGATAAAACATAACCTTCTCAATGTTAGACTGCATGTTGTTCTTACAGCATTAATATTCATTCATCTGTTCAAAATATCTACTGTAAGCTGTCATGAACCGTGGTGAGGTGGACCCGATGGCGCAGAGAAGCAGGAGGCAGGAGACGGAGGTACAAAATCCAATGGTGTTTATTAAATAACTAAAACTATAATCAGACTGAAAAAACAAAAGACTAGGAACAGGACTATGACAAGACTGTGACTACGACTGTGACTAACAGAACAGAAAAGATGAACCCAGGACGAGACAAGAAACAGAAGGGTTTAAATACTGCGGGTGAAAATCAATGAAACAAGAAACACCTGATGTCAATTAACACATGAGGGAGGGGCGAGAACAGGAACAAGGAACAAACATGAACCCACAAGACAAGACAGACAGGGGAATCATGCCATAACCCCTCCCACAAGGGGTGGATCCCAGACGCCCCAACAGGAACCAGGCAGGGAGGGAGGGGGGGGAACAGGCAGGAGGGCCGAAAACAGCCCGGCGTGGCGGGGCTCAGGGGGGCCACAGGACTCTGGATGAACAGACGCTGGAACGGGGGCTAGACTTGACGCTGGAACGGGGGCTAGACTTGACGCTGGAACGGGGGCTAGACTTGACGCTGGAACGGGGGCTAGACTTGACGCTGGAACAGGATCGGGGACATCGGGGACCTTGACTTGGCTCGGGGACATTGGGGACCTTGACTTGGCTCGGGGACATTGGGGACCTTGACTTGGCTCGGGACCCTCCGGCCTTTGACTTGGCTCGGGACCCTCCGGCCTTTGACTTCGCTCGGGACCCTCTGGAACTTGACTTGGCTCGGGACCCTCTGGAACTTGACTTCGCTCGGGACCCTCTGGAACTTGACTTGGCTCGGGACCCTCTGGAACTTGACTTGGCTCGGGACCCTCTGGAACTTGACTTGACTCGGGACCGGGATCATCGGGACCTTGACGTGGAGCGGGATGCGAGGCGTCCGACGGCGGGACCCTCAGTGGATCAGGGAGCGAGGCGTCCGGTGGCTGGACCCTCGGTGGATCAGGGAGCGAGGCGTCCGGCGGCGGGACCCTCGGTGGATCAGGGCGCGAGGCGTCCGGCGGCGGAACCCTCGGTGGATCAGGGAGCGAGGCGTCCGGCGGCGGAACCCTCGGTGGATCAGGGAGCGAGGCGTCCGGCGGCGGGACCCTCGGTGGATCAGGGAGCGAGGCGTCCGGCGACGGGACCCTCGGTGGATCAGGGAGCGAGGCGTCCGGCGGCGGGACCCTCGGTGGATCAGGGAGCGAGGTGTCCGGCGACGGGACCCTTGGTGGATCAGGAAGCGAGGCGTCCGGCGACGGGACCCTCGGTGGATCAGGGAGCGAGGCGTCCGGCGACGGGACCCTCGGTGGATCAGGAAGCGAGGCGTCCGGCGACGGGACCCTCGGTGGATCAGGGAGCGAGGCGTCCGGCGGCGGGACCCTCGGTGGATCAGGGAGCGAGGCGTCCGGCGGCGGGACCCTTGGTGGATCAGGTAGCGAGGCATCCGACGGCGGGACCCTCGGTGAGGAGGTGACTGGCTGTGGAGCTCTTGGCAGGAGGGGAGGTGGAGCGTCAGGTCTGACCTCCGGCTGAACCTGACACGGAGCGCCGGTCTCCACCTCCACACAGCAGGTAAGAGCCGCTGCTGAGGCGTCTGTCAGAGCGGACAGGAACTCAACCTTCAGCAGCTCGGCGTGGCCTGACAGCGCCGGGACGGCAGCCAGCCACGGATCCTCCCAAAACAGCCTACAAAGCAGCTTGGCTACACGGAGCCGTCTGTGGGGACACGCCGGGCCCTCCGGTCCACGGAAGACGGAGGAGGTGGCGGCGACCATCTGGAGCCCCCTCCGTGTGGCTGCTTCCTCTGCTGGGTCCAGAGCTGGGTTCATTCTGTCACGAACCGTGGTGAGGTGGACCCGATGGCGCAGAGAAGCAGGAGGCAGGAGACGGAGGTACAAAATCCAATGGTGTTTATTAAATAACTAAAACTATAATCAGACTGAAAAAACAAAAGACTAGGAACAGGACTATGACAAGACTGTGACTACGACTGTGACAAACAGAACAGAAAAGATGAACCCAGGACGAGACAAGAAACAGAAGGGTTTAAATACTGCGGGTGAAAATCAATGAAACAAGAAACACCTGATGTCAATTAACACATGAGGGAGGGGCGAGAACAGGAACAAGGAACAAACATGAACCCACAAGACAAGACAGACAGGGGAATCATGACAGTAAGCGTTAAACTGAAAATGCTTGAAAAAGATGATAATATGAAGAATAAAGCAAAAATACACAACAATAAAACACAACAGTGGGGAGATTTCTGCTCCCGTTGAATCGTTTTAACTTAAATGTTTCAGATCATAAAATAACTTTTTTAACACTCCTGGTGGAAACAACTGGATCCAGTGTTCACCACTCTGATGCCGCTGTGGAGGAGATTTGTTCCACTCTTCTTTACAGGAATGGTTTTCCTAACATACATAGCTAATAATAATAATAATAATAATAATAATAATAATAATAATAATAATATAATAATACATTTGATTTAAAAGCACTTTATGGAACACAAGGTCACTCACTGTAGACTACAACAATTAAAAGTGCCTGTATACTTTTTGAGATCTTTGAAGGTTATTTTATACTTCTCCGTCTGCGTCAGTACGTAGACACGCAACGCTGTTATCTGTCAATACAAGGGCTCAACAACAGGATGGACGCAAGGACGTACGGAGTCGAGCTCACTTTTCTAACTATTGGTCGAACGAGATGGAGAGTGCACGTCTCTGATTGGTCGGCCTAACAACCCAAGACCGTTTCCGGCTTGACACCGGTAAAGTAGTAATAGTAGAATCTCGCGGAAGCAGATATGGATCAGCTCGAGGAATGTCTGGCAGGAGTATGAAAGTACGAACATTTACTGTATATAATCCATTAGTGTCCCTCAAAGGTTGAACAAGAGCTGCATATTCACTCGTCCTCTGCCTTGTCCTGTTCAGTGGACGGACATGATTCAACAGACGCCGCTGCCTCCTTCACTCTCGATTAATTCTTTTTAACAACATTGTTTATCCATCTAGATCAATCCATTTCAGTTCAGTCAAAATTCGCTCTCTGTCGGCCATTACTAAGCTGAAGTAGACAAACTTTGATTGACCACAGATGTTACTACAGAAAACTTATACGCCCTCTGCTCTCCTGATGAAGAATTGCTTCACAACGCCGATGGAGAAGTATAAATCAAAAACGTCTCCATCAATACGTGTGTGTGTGTGTGTGTGTGTGTGAGCACAAATGTGCTGTTGGAGAAGTACTGTTTAAACTAGGCTTTAGCCTAATTCATGTTGTCAGACAGGTCCTATTGAAGTGATTTACCATATTACGTAAGACGTATACCATAAGACGAGGGTTTTTCCTTGAAAATAATGTGAAAATGTGGGATTGTCTTATAATTGATGTCATGACCCAACCACACCAGCAGAGGGCGCCAGCGTTTTGTAAACAGCAAAGCCGACACCCACCGGAATAGCCTGGATTAAAAGTGGGGCGAATTAACAAAATGGAGGAAGAGTTTTGATGCTAATTTTAGTATAATGGTGGTCAATGCAGCAGAGGTGTCAGCTGTCCATTCTTACCATTCTTACAGCACAATATCAATTTTTTGTTAACAATTTCCATGCAAAAATGAACAGTGATAGTTCATTTTTGTGTTGCATTTCAACCTCCAATCGCTTGTTGGCTGCAGCCATTAGTCCTCAGCAGTCCTCCGCTTCCACAAAACATCAAGATCTGGCTAGTCTAGATAGCACCAGTGAGTGGTAAATGTTACTAACTTCACACAGCTATAAGACAAATGAAGCAGAGAGGATACAGCCGGACCCAGCAGCTGTCAAAGCTGATGTGTGGACTGATTTTGGCTTGAATACAAAGAAGGAGTTATGCAGTCTGTAAAATCTGCAACGGCAGAGTGAAATACTCGTGCAACACGACAGGACTGTGAGCACATGTATCCAGATACTATGATGATGGTAAAGCTATTTTAGCATAAAGTGAACTGATTTCTCTCAGTAGACAACTGAAGAGGCCAACTTTTCTGTGCAGCTGCAATAGTTGTCCAACAATTAAATCCATAAATATTGTAGTATTGCTAGAATTGTGATATATCTCAATAATTTGTATTATTGCCCCTGTATCGTGATGCATATCATAATGTCAAATACACACCGTTATCTGATATTTAAATTTGTTTGGTACCAAAAAAAGCAAAAACAAAAAATAAATCTATTAGGGGAAAATACCTTTTACAGTTTACATGTAAAATACATACATTCAGTTTACATGTTAAGAATGAGTGGGAGGAAGTGCACTCTTATATAATTACACCCCTTCTCCATGAGTCATCAGTTATTTTTTATCCTGCTTTCTTATTAATAAAAACCTTAATTACACTAGAAAACAGATTTCTAATTAGACACATGATCCTGTTTGGACTCATCCACGCATCAGAGCAGAATATACCTCCAGCATTAAAACACAAATCCACAAAGCCAAAACCAAACAAACACTTTCCTCATCTTTATCTCATGATCACCGTTTCTTTATTCTTCCTTTCCAGATTTCCTTTTCAGGTTCAAAGCAGAAAACATAAGCCTCAAAACTGGAATGTTTTCACCTGCTGTAAACGCTCAACCCTCAGATCGATCAGTACGATTCAGAACAGTGACACGTCCCAGTGATTAGCTGACATCAGCGCATCAGATTGAAGGTTTTTATTGTCTGATTTTTAAGGAAACTAAACAATGATTAAATCAAATCTCCAGCTCAGCAGCAAATTGTGAGCAACACTTTCAAAATCTCAGGAAGCTGAAATCAACTTCATACATTACAGCTGATTTGTTCCCTTTACAGTTAGTTTCCTTATTTTTGTCTCCATGCAGGGAAACAACAGAAACATGTTGCTTTATGTTTATTTAGAAATGAACCGCTGCCCTCATGAACAAGTCACCTGAACAGATTTAAACTTGGTGAATGATTCCTAAAGCCTTAGTGGTTTGATGATTTTCTGTTTATTGTTGAGTTTTAGATTGTCATCCTTTCTGCCAGACTAAGGTGTTTCCTCTGATTTTTCTCTTCTTCCTGTGACATTAACAGACGTTATGTGAGGTGGCCTTCAGCAGACGTTCAGAGCCTTAAACATTCTTTATCTCTGTCATCAATAATTCACACTAACTAAATCCTGCTGACTGCTGTGAGGTCTCACGAGTCTCTGGATCAGGAGCAGATCAACACAGTCATCAGGAAAATGAAGACGAGCTGAAACTGAATGTTGGCGTAAACTTCATGCAGGTTTTATAACTTTATTAACGAAACAGAAACTTTACAGTGAACAAGTGACTCTTAACATTTTACTTTTCAGACTTAAAGCTCATCAAAGTGAAACAGAATAATCAGACAAATTCTGTAAACATGAACAAAGGGTTTCCAGTTGTTGGTTTGCTCCTTATTTCTGATTTTCATCCTTCATAGAGTTTTAATTATTCACGCTATTCTTTGATTTTCTGCCGCTGGTTTTCTACTTATCACACGTCTTCTGTGTCACTCATTTATCCTCTAAATGTTTTCTGGTTTGATATAGTTTACTTTTACTTTTTTTGTCTCGTCATATTTGTTTTCAGCTTTTGCTTTTTTCAGACTCTTTCCTGAGAAGCTTCCTTAGTTTGGATTTCTTCACGTCATTCCTCCAGAATCCTTTTTATTTGGGTTCTGTATGAGCTCATGTCCCTCCAGCATGTTCTGGGTCGACTTGTGGGGCCTCCTGATGGCAGGACATGCCTGAAAAACCTCCCCAAGGAGGCGTCTTGACCAGGTGCCTGAACCACGTATACCTGAGCTCCACATGGAGTCCCTCCTGGAAGGACCAGTCTGCAGAGGAAACTCATTTTGACCACATGATCTCAGTCACCTAAAACTCATGACTGTAGGGGAGGACTGGAGCTTAGATCGACCAGTAAATCTCAAAGAGTGTCTCTTTCTGGCTTGGCTTTGTTTAAATTTACTTTTGTTCACTTTGTTTTTGCATCTGTAGCCCACCTTTACCCTCTGGGGTAGGTAAGGGCTCCCTAGATTCAAATATATAGCTTAGAGACTCAGATTTACCCTTTAAATGCTGTAACTACCTTTTCCTAAAATCTTAAACCAACAGTTTCCTTTAAATCACACAGTTTTACTCAGCACAATAACCAAACCATAGTTAACTTAAAACCAGTAATTTACTGAATTAGTAAATTTGAACAAACAACAAATACAAACACATATACTTTTAAATTTCAACACAACTCAAATATGTGAGGGGCCCACTCACCAATCACACACACACACACTCACTAGCCGGCAAATACAACTATAAAAACTAAAGTTGCAGGCCTGAGCGTTGCTGGGGAGCGGTGAGGCCCAATACAAATGGCCGCTTCACTCTCAGTGAGCAGATAATTAAATAAAAGAGGTACCTGATTTTGTAGCTCAGTGTACTCGGACTCAAACCCAAATCCAGGTGAAAGAAAGGCTAAACTGTGTCCTAAGATGATGGTGGTTCCAGTCTGCTGGTCCAGGTGCAGGCTCCAACGAGTGTTATCCAAGAAAAAGCACAAAACACAAAAAAGTAATCCACAGGTAGGCTTTAGCAGTCAGTTAACAGGCCACTCACGACTTTTCTTCACCTCCAGGCCGGAACAATGAAGCGTTAAGTCTCCACAGCAAGCTGGCTTAGCTTAGCTATGCTCCAAGTGCTACATTCACTTAGCTAGCGAATGCTAACTGTCTAGCAAAAGTTCTCCACGGATATAAAAGCAAACTACAGGACAGCTTCGAGCAGAAAACAGTCCTTAAATAGTCCACAAAGCAGCAAATAAGTGTTCATTACCGACCGTTAGACCAACAAGTCAGAAACTTATCCTTCAGCAGCTGTACATGTGCTCTTTTTTTCCACCG
Source organism: Callopanchax toddi (assembly GCA_006937965.1). Classification (NCBI taxonomy): domain Eukaryota; kingdom Metazoa; phylum Chordata; class Actinopteri; order Cyprinodontiformes; family Nothobranchiidae; genus Callopanchax; species Callopanchax toddi. The sequence continues at coordinate 1,290,176 of SSNR01000124.1, read as the reverse complement.
TCACGCTCGTTCGGCTCACCCGGCGACACTAGACTCTTTCTAGCACTTCCTGTGCCTTTCACAATAAAACCAAAATAAAACGCAAGTAAAACATACATACTTTGCGTAGTGTTAACTTATTCTTAGATACTTTTAACCTTTTTAAACATCTTACAACATACATGAAATACATTTTTAAACAGTATTTATACCATTTAACTTTTATCTTTAGCTTTTAACCTTTTTTAACTGTAACATACTTTATTAACCATTTCATCAACACATAAACACTTTGTCTGGGTTACACATCTTTTGCTCAATTTTCCCATTTTATGTTTATGTTTTACCACTTGTTAGCTTTAGAAATGAACTTTTACATATTTTTACTTTTTAAATAGTTTTTTAAAGCTTTTCAAAAGTTCTTCAACACAAATTTTTCTGAGAACGTTTAATTTTTCCTGATGTGCGTCATCATTAGCAGCCTTGGTTTAATAAAAGAGAACATCTTGTTGTGGGTCGTTGCTTTGCTTGTTCTGAAACTTAAATCAAAAGAAGCATCAGAATGACTAATTTACTGGGAAAGAAGAGAGTTCTGGATGAGGCGGACTCCGTCTGAGCAAAGTGCAAATAAAAACCAACAGCAGGAGTTCAACATCACAACATCTCAAGGACACAGGAGTGATTCATTCTGCTCGACTGACTGTTCACAGAAACATCCACGCTTCAGCTCAGAAACACAAACGCGTAGGTTCAAATGTCAAAGTTATTTATTCACCGTGTTATTTCACACTGACCCTGATCCACTAAACTTAAAGGAGAAAACATGTTGTTGCAGAAGAGCCGATCACTTCATTTGTTCCTGATAAGAGATAATTGGATTCTTTCGATAGTTTTAACTCTGTATTCATAGGTTAGAGAGAGTAACTTACACCACCATATGTCAAAATTTGATGGATGGTGACCTTTGACCTCCAGTCACGCCCCCTTGACCTCTATTGTTTGAAACCCTTTGATCTTCCTGTCCCCTTGACCTCTATTGTTTGACATCCTATTGTTTGATCTTCCTATTGTGCGAAACCGGTGACCTCTTGACCCCCAAAAGTAAATGTCAAAATTTGATGGATGGTGCGAAACCTTTTGTTCTGACCCCCGCCCCCATGGGAACTGCTTGACCCCCAAAAACTAAATGTCAAAAAATTTTGATGTGCGGAGCCCGCCCAGAATATAAAGACCCGCCTATGTCCCTCCCCTTCAGGGGC
>SSNR01000124.1:1255463-1278628 GCA_006937965.1 Callopanchax toddi | reverse complement strand
ACATCTATCAATAGATGCCATTGGTCACCCTTTGAAAGATTTTGGAAAAACAAACTTCACTCCCCATCCCCCTATCTAGAACTTTTGTGTAGAAAACACATTTCATTTTTTCCTCGCTTAGACTGTGAAAACAAAAACATGGCTTTAGTTTTAAAACTCTAGAAAAGACTTTGGAAAAATGGAAACTCTGCAGTCTCTGTGAGAAACTGGAGACATAGTGCAGCAAAGTAGTTTTTTGTTAGATTGGAAATATTTTAAAGAACATTCTTATTCTTATGCTTGTACTTTGTAGATAAGTTGTAAAACATCCAATATTTTATATTTTGTTCATTATCTTTTAGACTTTTAACATTCTTACTATGTGTGTGTGTGATGGAGAGAGAGAGAAAGAAAGACACACAGATAAGGGAAAGGGAGGGTGTGAGTTGGGCGCTGAAGCGGTGTCAAAAGGTCACCATCCACTGACTGGGCCTCAGAAGTAGAACTCAGTGGTTGACATCAGATCTCTGGGTTCTAACACGAGCTCTGATCGGCTCTAACCAAACAGAGCAAAAAGTTAGATATTCTTACTTGTAATTAATCAGAGAACTTATAGTTTTTAAAAACTATTAGATCAAAAAAATGTGTGTGTTTGCGTGGAAACTCACGATTTTTTGTTTTTGAGAAAAATACCGGTAGCTTGTGTAAACTTAGAACGATAAAGTGAGTTTTTGCATAATCGAAACTTTGGATCTGTAAGAAAACTGTGGCTGAAACCTTTTGGAATGCTGATTCTTAAGAAGAAAGTGTTGAAATATATCTGTTTTTAGAGAATAGGGGCGAATGGGGGATGGTTAGCATGGGGAAAAAAGGGAGGGGCGATGGAGAATGGGAGGGGAAATGCGTGGGGAAGTGGGGAAGGTGGTCCCCACGGGGGAGGGGTGCGAAATGGGGGGGAAGGGCGGTTCCCTCGAGGGGTGGTTGGGAGGGTCCACAGGTGGGGTTTTTAGATATCCCTCACAGACAAAACATCATTCCAGCAGCGACATGAACGGAAAAGGGTGTCGATCTGGTCGGCGACTTCGTTTATTGCGTTTATCCAAGCATCGTACGGGATAGCCAGCAGGGCCCTGAACACTCCGCATTCCATATTTACGGTTTCGAGGATGAATAAGTCAAACGGTGTCTTGTCATCGAATTTACGTATACACGCTCAGAAATTCCACTGACCGTTTGTTTCTTTTTTTCCTTCCCAGACTGCGCTGAAAACGAGTTCGGTGTCGTATGGAAAGTTCAATTTTCTCTTCGGTAGTGAGTCATGCTCAATTTTCACCATTTTCTCTGGGCATGTTGAAGGATATTTCATTCGTTTGGCCTCGGTTGGTGAGTCTTCTTCTTCTTCTTCATCTTCTTCTTCTTCTTCTTCTTCTTCATTGTCACGAGGAACCACATCTCGGAGAATTGCCCAGTCGTTGTAACCGAGAACCTCTATTGACGAAAGATGCCCTAGTGGATCATCATCTTTGGTCTGGTTAAACCATAGTTCTCCTCGGTCATACTTGAAATAGTAATACCATGACTCATCCAGTCCGTATTCCGATAACGACCATTGCCGGTACAAAGGTTCTGTGGGTGGCGCTTGTCTCCTACGCAGTTGCATTTTAGTTTTCCTGTGAAAAGGCTCATCGATCGGAGTTTGACCGATCGGTTTCTTCTCTTGGGTTGTAGAGGCAGTTGTTGGATTCTTGTGGAGAGTTGTAGATGTAGAGGCATCAGCCATTGTTGGATTCTTGCCATGAGTTGTAGAATCAGTTGAAGCCATGCTAGCCTGTTTTTTTATGTCTGCCGTCTTGTAACCGTGTTGTTTTTACAACAAACTAGAACAAAATAGGTCTATTTAAAGTGTAACCGAAACTCCTCCTCTAGCCTCTGATTGGGAGAGAAACGCAATATGGGTGGGAAAGCGGGGGAAGAGTGTTGAGTCATGAGGGGTGGGTCACCATGCCAGGGTGATGAGTCACTGTTTCTTAAGGGGGGTGGTTCCTGCAGGGAGATTCACGCCCCTGAAGGGGAGGGACATAGGCGGGTCTTTATATTCTGGGCGGGCTCCGCACATCAAAATTTTTTGACATTTAGTTTTTGGGGGTCAAGCAGTTCCCATGGGGCGGGGGTCAGAACAAAAGGTTTCGCACCATCCATCAAATTTTGACATTTACTTTTGGGGGTCAAGAGGTCACCGGTTTCGCACAATAGGAAGATCAAACAATAGGATGTCAAACAATAGAGGTCAAGGGGACAGGAAGATCAAAGGGTTTCAAACAATAGAGGTCAAGGGGGCGTGACTGGAGGTCAAAGGTCACCATCCATCAAATTTTGACATATAGTGGTGTAAGTTACTCTCTCTTAGGTTCTTTGGTGAAAACCAGAGCTGAGGTGTAAACAGCTCGTTTTCTCTGAGGTTTCCATGGAAACCCGTTAATCTCAGAGCCGTTTCAGGAGACAGCAAATGAAAGAAGATAAATTTAACACCTCTAATGAGCACAACATAGGAACATCACTTTGTTCTTTCATTTGTGCTCGTTTTATTCTTTTTCTGGTCATTATTCTTCTGAATTTGGTGCGTCTTAATTTTTCTCTCAGAGGGTCTAATTTAGAAATTTCAAATGCTGAGAGTCACTGTTTAACTTCATTGTCTCCAACAAAAGAAAAATGTTACAACTTTTTAACAAAGTAAAAAAGTTTCCAACAGTAGATTTTCAGAGAAGCGAACACTTGAGCAACACCTCAGAGTGAGAGAAGACTCAGACCCTCTCAGGGCTTTAGCCCATGATCCAAAGCAGCCTCAGCGCACGCACACACACACACACACACACCTCCATTAATTTTACACAGTGTTGCTGAGCCTGCCTGAAGGTGACTGGGCCTGCTGAGGCTGGAAACCTGCAGCTGGAGGCCAGGAGAGGTGGAGATGGACAGAAAGATGGATGGACAGAAAGACGGGATCCATCAGTCTGCCTGCTAGTGTGTCACCTGAGGCAGAGGAGCAGAAAGGATGTAGTCTGAGCTAGAAAAACACGTAAACAGAACCAGGACAGAGCAAAGGACGACCTCAGAAACATTCCTCGGTCACAAATATGCAAATTCCTCTGTCAGCCCTCCAGCAAATACAATCACTCTTTTTGTTCTGTTTCTCTCTGTGAGGAGGAGCCTTATTACTCCTCCTGCATGAGGGACACACAGGAGACGGATCAGGAAGAGTCCAAACATCGCACCAGCAGCTAAAGCACAAAAAGTTTTAGTCTGTGTTAAAAACAGCTGCAGAGAATCAAAGATATCAGTCGACACGTCTGCAGGTTTCATTTATTGACACGTTCAGACGTCACATTTGCTTCAAGTCACCTTTTAGGAGCCAGATAATCAAAATATTTAAAGCCCAGACCAACAGGAGTTTTCATCTGTTGAAGAAGAGACCGTGTGCAAATCTTCTGTTAGCATGACTGTTAGCATGAGTTAGCATGAGTCTAAACTATGAAGACACTGAGAATTGTGCAAAGCTTAGTTTTAATTTAGTCACAAACTGTATTAATTATAGATTTTTAATCACAGTTTATCCCTAGTTTATTCTGAATTTGGTCACATGCTGGTTTCTGACTCAGAAGCTAAACTCAGGAGAATCTACAACTATCTAAAGAAGAGGGTTTTCTTGCAATATTTGTTCATAGTTCAACTATTCAACACAAGAGCAAAACATTTTGAATCATGACAAAAAATTGGGAACGTTTGCGAACATTTCCAGACACTTTGAAAACTCCCACATGAATGTCGTCCACAGCTTTCCACCTACAGTCGAAGTGAGATACGGGCTGCTGGTTTTGTTTTGTTGTGATTAAGTGATGCTGACGTCTATTGATTTAGCCTTGTGGTGACTGTAGCAGATCTCATTAGGGCAGATCCACAGCAGATGAAAACATACATTGAATTATCTCCATCTACAATGATTTGTGTTTCTAAATACGCATTAAAGTTACATGTAGACTACTGGTATGTGATTTACAGGACCCTGTCAGTGAACTAAATAAGTTCATATTTTCTATTGTTTTATTTTCAATAAAACAATAGATTCCATTGGGTTTAATTATCTAGAGACGTTAAATTATGACATCATTTAGGTTTTTCTGCTTGAAATAAGAAATTATTACTTTTTAAAATCAGTTATATACTTGTAGTGCGCCTTGTAACTCTTGAGACTCTAGATTCAAGTATTCACTTACTCATAATCAGTATTAAGTTCTCAATATCAAGCTTTAGTATCTTATTGAGATGATTAAGGCCAAAAACACAACGAGGAAAATGTTCTAACATAAAAACCTCTAGTGAGAAAAATCATCCTAACCTATAAGATCTTATGTAGATTTCAGTTTTTACAGTGAACTGCAGCCTTTAACAGAAGCATTGGATTAACAGCCAGACGTCGCTGCTGAAGGCTTTCTGCTGGGTTTAAGTGGAGAGGTTAGAAGGAGGTCTGATTGCTGTCCTCAGCTGATCTGGACTTCACTGAGCCACAGAAGAGTCAAGATGCTGCCAGCTCCTTTCAGAAGATAAATGTCAAGAAGTTTAGAATAAAAGGCGCAGCAGCTGAGAGGGCAGAGATTTGCTGTAATCATGTGTCCTGTGGGCTGCCCAGCAGAGCGCTCTCTACCTGGAAGCTTCTGGAGGAACTAAAATAGTTGACAGGCTCTGATGAGGGCGCTGAACTCCTCCCTTTTCTCAGAGCTGGTGGCTGTTTTCACTTGAACTCATCTGTATGTGTGCTAAACAACTAGTGGTGGTGTGATGGTGTGGATGCAGGGGAAGGAAACCTATTCCTGACACACCTGATCACTTATTCTCTTTCTCTTTGATCTGTTCTGGTTTGGTTTTGAATGACAGCTTCTCAGCGTTCAGGGTTTTGTGTTCTGTTTTCATGGTTTTAACGGCCTCCTTCTTTTTAAACCTGCTCATCATTTGTCAATAAACCAGATTAAGTCACTTAGTCTGACAGTAACTAATCTACCATCAGTCCTACTGGATGACTTTCTTTGCACAGATCTTTAGGTGTTTATTGATGCCAGTTAGAGAAGAGTCATGAAACTTCAGCTTTCCTGTATAATTTGGATTTAGCAACAAAAGAAACCCTACTCAGCTGAGACAGAGAAAATACAGAAGCAAGAACCAAAGTTAAGTTAAGAACCAAACCTGTACAATATGTTTGCAGTATAAAAAACTATTTTAGGATGCTTACAAAGCCCCGACCCCTGGACTATTTGTTACAGGACTAGCAGTTTCATCAGAACAATTATTCATCCATCCATTTTCTTCCACTTATCCAAGGTTGGGTTGTGGAGGTAACAGGTCCAGGAGGGAAGACCAGGCATTGCCCATCGCACTCCCACATTTGTTCGGAGACCCCAAGGTGTTTCAGGCCAGACAGGATACATGATCCCTCCAGCGAGTCCTGGGTCTTTACAGGTGTCTCCTCCCAGTGGGATGTTCCTCCAAAGGGAGGCACGCAGGGGGAACCTTATCAGATGCCCAAACCACCTCAGTTGACTCCTTTTGATGCAGAGGAGCAGCAGCTCTAATTGGAGCTCTCCCCGGATCACGGAGCTCCTCAGCTTATCTCTAAGACTGAGCTCAGCCACCCTCTGAAGGAAGCTCATTTTGGCTGCTTGTATCCAGGATCTCGTTCTTTCAGTCATGATCTGCATCTCATGACCAGTTGAGGGTATAAACATAGACACACCAGTTAATTGAGGGCTTCGCCTTTCAACTCCCCTCTTCTCCACGGCAGTCCGGAGCAACGCCCTCATTACTGAAGCTGACGCCCTGATCCATTGGTCCATCCCCCGCTCCATTCCACCATAACTGGAGAATAAGACACCAAGATGCTTGAAGTCCTCCACTTGAGGCAGGAACTCATTCCCAGTCAAGAACCATGACCTGAGACTAGGAGGAGCTGACTCTCATCCCAGTCGCTTCACACTCGGAAGCTGTTAAATATTAATTCTATATAAAATCCACAAAAAGGCCACAAAGAACTGAGATTCAACCCTGTAACCTCCTTTCTGCTAGGACACCAGAAGAGCAGCTGCAGCTCTACAAAACAAATATAAATTTACTTGAAGATGCAACAAAACCCGAGTTAAAATGATTCATTCTGAAGAAGGGTGTTAGTACAGCTACAGTCCTAAAGCCACATCATTTGGTTTGTAAATTGGATAAGAATTAAAAAGAACATATCAAAAGAAATGTTTAAACTGCTGCCAGTGGCTCATTGGGGTAACCATGGTAGCCACACACGTGTCTTTCACTTCCTGACAACAAACCTAATGAGAGTTGGACAGGAAGTCAGATTAAACTGAAAAATACAAGTTTTGTTTTTTAAATCTTGAACTTTTCTGATGGTCACAAAGGGAAAAGTTGAGGTTTGGGTTTTATGGAGGAGAGATGTGTCACGATCGTGGCAGGAGGTGGGACCCAATGGTGCAGAGGGAAGCAGGAGACTGAAGGTAAAATCCAAAACAGTAGGTTATTAAAATAAAGAATGATGAGATAAACTGACAGAACTAGACTAGACTGAGAAAACTAAACTGGAGCATGAATCAAACAGCAACACAGAACAGATCAGACAAACCAAGGACGGACACAGGAGGGTTTAAATACTGAAGGGAGTAACAAGGAGCAGGTGAGTACATGGGTCAGGTGTAAGCAATGATCAATCAATGGGTGAGGGAGGGGTGGAGAACAGGGACTGAGCATGGAGGAAAACACAGGGGCAACAAAAACTGGACTATGGACAAAGACAAGACTAGAACCACAAGATGAACTAGACAGAAACCAAACCTAACAAGACACAGGGCAGGACATGATGAATAAAACAATGACCACAAGAAACTAACTAAACGCAGAGGAATGAAAACATGAAGAAAAAACCTGATGAACTAAGACTAAACCCAGCAGACTGACTATGGAAAACACTGAACACAGAAGTCAATAAACACCAGAAAAACACAGAGAATGACTAAACAATAAGAGAACTAAACTATGACCAGACAGACAGAAATCATGACAAAATGGATTTACATAGAGCTTTCACTTCAGTTTGAGTGAGGATGAGAGAGAAAACCATCAGTCCTAGACACAGCAGGATGAAGTCAAAAATACTGATGTTTTTATGTAATTATACCCCAAAATGTGGAAGTAACAGAAAAGTTTGTTTGCAAAATATTTGAAAGTTTTATGAAGTCCAGAGAGAGTCATCATCAGTCAGTTAAACATTCTGTGGAAAATATCCCCAAATCATTAGATTTAAACTGTTACTGTAACCATAAAATATATTAGAACACCAGCTATGTCATGTAAAGTCTAACTTTCTGCAACCCGTTTAATTCATAACAGGCTACAAACCACCTTTTGATGTTTATTTAGCTTTTTATTCTCCTCTGTGGGTGTGAGGAACAAAACCTTGTGTCAGAGTCATAACAGGATGGAGTAAGGCTCCTCCAAAGTTTATGAACTACATTCTTTCCCACTACAGTTCCTTAAGCTGCAAATGTTACAGAGAGTTTAACAGACTCACTGTCTGAGCTGTTATGGATGATCAACTGATTGATCTAAGCATGTGAGGACTTTCTTCTTCATCTCTTTCTAAAAACGGTCTGGGGGACTGAGGAGGAGTCTCTATATCCAATTAAGGCATGCACTGAAAATTAAAAAAACTAAAATAAAAGTATATAAAGGACGGAATAAAACAATTTAATTGATGTATTGATTGCATCTGAAAGATCCGGCCCGGGCACTGATGTGTTACGTTGCAGTATCAAGCCCCAGCCCACATGGGAGCCGCTCTGTATTCCTCACTCCTGCTGCTTTGCAGGTCAGGAGCTCTCATAAAGGCGCGAGAGCAGGATGCCGGGATGCAGTGCATCCTCGTCGGAGACCTCGGGTCAGTGACACACATGCAGCAGCGTCATCGCCCCTTCAACCCCCCTTTTTAAACTTTTTGTTAACTTTTTTGTTGTGGAAGTTAAAGGGTTAATCAGAAACACCAGTTAGCCGTTAAAACTGTTGTTTAAATGTAAAAAATCTTGATCTTTGCGTCTCTTTCTGGAAGACTCAGAGACCCGCCATGTTCATGTTCCTCTGCCTGGTTTGTCTCATACGCTGCATCGTTAGCATGTTGCAGGAGACATCAGTGGCACTCATTGTTGCTTCCTTTAGCAGAGCTGTTTGTTCTGCTACGTGACCTCTACGCCTCCCTCCGCTCTCTGAGTGCAGCTTCATGTTTTCTCCTGTGGGTTCAGAAGTTCAACACATCAGCCCTCTGGGGAGTAATGCTTCACACTGACTCGTGTGTGTGTGTGTTTCAGGGGATGCAGACTCACACAGTGGGTTATATCATCGACTTCCAGGTGGAAAGCAGCCCAAACACACACCCAACTGGTGCACGAGTGCAGTTCACACATTTAATCTTCCACTCCAGGCGAGCGCTGCCGCTCCAGCTCACAGATCACCATCTAATTACTTTGTAATCACGTTACTCATTTCCTCGCACATCTTTTTAAAAGAGATGGTTATCAGGATTCTGCATAATATTCTGCTGTATTATGTCACATGATTTAACAATAAATCCACCCAGTGCATTAAGATGTAGATGAGGTTGCTGCTCTCACGGCTCTGAAGGGTGTAAAATGAGGGCTGTCATCACCGTTCTGTTGGGAGTGATGCATGGAACAGAGACTGCTGGCGTAGTAAAACTGGTGAGTGTGAATAATGCTTAACAGACAAGGTGAAAGACATCTGAAGGAGGGTACAGCAGAGAAACAAAGTCTTGGAAACATGAACGGCGTCTTGGAGAGTTTGGCTCAGTGTCTCTCGTCTTCATGTAGTCCCACTCTGGCTCTTTGGAGACCATCTGTCTCCTTGTTCTTGAGTCTGAGGACACTTTATGACTCAGAAGCCTCCCTGGTGGGATTGAGTGATGGACACATTGTTTCTGTGCTCATCCTTCTGATTCTAAGCGTCCACTCAGGCTTAAAGAGCCCTCCACTGCCTTCTGCAGAATCGAACGTCTCCAGTTCGACTCTTCAGCTGAGAGATTATCTCTACCTGACCGCACCAACATCAGAACCTGAAAGAAATGGTTTATCTACTGGTTTACTGAAGACAACAGACTCTAGAGGAGCAGATAATAAATAAGGACCACGATCTGATGGGCCATTTTCAATGATTCAAGATGAACTCACCTGTAGCTTTCTAGACTGATCCGTCTCAAAGGACAATGGAATTTGATACTTTAAACATTTGTCCTTTGAAGCCTGAAAATTCTACTATTATTACTACTGCTACTACTACTAATAATAATAACACTTAAACAATCTAGTTTACAGAAATCACACAATTTATTGGATAATATAACAACTATATAATCAGCAGTTTTATGTTATTATGTAATTATATAACAATATGACAATAATAAAGAAATAAAACTGGCACCAGCTGATCCTGGATAAGCCGTTTGCATGTTTTACTCTGCATTTTTAGCCTATTCATGTTTTTATTGTGTTTTATCTTTTATTAATTTAAACGCACTTTATGTTTTTGAAGTTCAAGTCTGCTGTTTTTAAAGTGCTTTGTAAATTAAATTATTACAGTCTTTTAGAATAAATGATGGGATCATGAAATGTGTGTGTTCATAAACCACTGTGTGGATTTGAAGACTCTCAGAAGGTGTTGAACATTTACAACCTGATCCAAGATGGCCGCCACAGTCAACTGATAGAAAACACAAAAACGACTAAAACTCATAATAAACTGTTTTGTTTGTAAACCTGTCAGTGTTTTTTCGTACACTCAAGAAACCTTTATTGACCAAATATTTTGCACAAAGTGAATCTGCTAAACATAAAAAATAAGTTTTCTAATCAAATATTATACAGAGCTTAACATCTAGCTTATTGAGAGCTCAGATCGATGTCAGTGATTGAAGTGGTTCTTTTCTAAATGAGATGCACGTTCCTACCCTGAGGCCTCCTCCAGACCTTTAAATTCACCTCCTGACTCCCTGATCTGCAGCAAAGAGGGCAGAAAAATAAACAGTCTGCAAAAATAAACCAGCTGAGATGTTCTTCAGATGATCGCAGCGTGAAACGTTCACCTGACACTCGACCTGGAATATTCACAGAAAAGTGTCTGTCCATGAGAAAAATGATCGTTGTTGACTGTCTGATCAATTAAAGCTGCAGTAATGAGTGTTTCTGCTGGCGCTGATCCAAATGACTTTATAAAGTGAGACGTCTTCAGCTCTGTTTGCTGAATCTGAGCGTTGCTTTTCAGGTGTCTGTCTCATTTTCAGGCCCAGTTAGGGCAAAACAGAGAACATTTAAACTGCTCACCTGTTCCTCAAAATTTAAGCTAATACAGTAATATAACAGAAACTATATTGCTAAGTTGTTACAGTTTACAAATACCGAAAAATTAAATAATGTATTAAACCAAAGCATTTTGAACCTATTCATAATTTAGAGGTGGATGACAATGTTTGTAGCATTGTTGCTTATTTTCAGTTTTCAGTTTAATATTTGCAGCGTGAACGATTTTTTATTGAAAAGAGTAAAAATATATAAAATAAAAAATTGAGTCCTTTTGTCTGATTTTTCCATTTGAACACAGCCCAGAAAGTTGAATAGGGGCAACATTTAGAAATAATAAAGTTTTAAAAACTTGAATTCTTAAGCGATGATAACAACTTATATGAATACCGTTTAAATGTTGAAGTTTTTGTTGAAGTTTTCATTTACAGGCTGAGTTGTGTTTGTGGTGAGCGTTCACAAACACCAAAGTGACGTTAAACACCATCTGATCACATTTGCCTGATATCACTAGAACAGCTTCATTCTTTGTAACAGAATTAATGCATGAGTTGAAGAAAAGTACTATTTTCTACTATTTTGGATGCAATCATGCATCAACGATTTCCATGGGTTCTTTTCAGCATCATAACCATGGCAACTGGAGAGTCGTTTTCAGCAGCTGAGCCTGAAAAAGATGAAAATCCTCAGTGAGCTGAAGAAGAGGAGTAGAGGATGAAGTTTATGACCAAAGAGTGGAGGAGGAAGTTTAAACATTTCTTCAGTCATAGATCATTTGATGGGTTTGATCAGCACCTGTAGTGTAAAAAAAACAAAAAAAACAACTAACATTACAACTCAGATATTTTCTTCCAGGTGTTGACTGCTGTTGATTCAAACAGTTCTTACCTAGCTGCTTCATGTTTAAATGATCCTAAATCATTTAGCTTTAATTAGTTACTTGATGTTTAAATATGCCATCATTTTGTGTGCAGGTGAGAGGGGATGCACAGTGCTCAGACTGGTTCCAAAAACACATCATCTGCTCAACAACCATGGATTCAGGACTTTATCTAAAGTTTGCTGATAAGGAGGAACCTGTTCTGAGTCTTGTGCTGATTTCTGATGTGGGGATTTCAGACGGAGGTAAATGAAAATGAAAAGGTGGAAATCCAGGTTGGTAAAACACCAGACCTCAGATGGAAACACTAATCAAACATATTGATAACATCGTACCACGCACTGTCATGATCAGTCCGAACCCTACCTCTGCCTGCCAGGAAGCCTGCAGGCCTGAAGCAAACAGGTGTAATGTGTGCTCCAGTTAACACACAGCACTAACACACACACTGTTAACACACGGCACATTATATAACCTGGGCTTGTTTCTGTCTCACCGAGTGTCTCAGGCTCGCTTTAGGTTTAGTATCTTCCCCAAACAGGAAAGACATTTCTGTGTTTTTTATGTTGTTTTAGCTTGAGGTGGTTTCTGCTCATTAATGTCGGGCTGCTGGCGTGATGTCAGAACTTTTTGTCTCTCAGCAGCTGATTTCCAGAGGAAGATCTTTGAGTTTTCATCCCAGAGGGGGTGCACTTGGATCAGGACTCAGTCATCCTGCTGTTGAAGCCCCATAAGAATAATTAGCACCTGAGAGCCACACAGTCACATAGAGGTTTATCAGGAATTACAAACCAAAGGACCAGATCAAGTTGCTCAGTCTACTGAAGCCCTTTTAATACGTTTGCATCCTATGAACTTCTTATTCAGCTGTGCAGCCACATGGCAGCTTGAGGAAACAGGAGCCGTCTGCACATTGAACAAAAAACGTCCTGAAGAAACTCAACAACACAGATCTATTTCTGGTCTCTGCAGCCTGCATTGAAACACCTGAGCTATAGTCCTTCAAGTCCAAATGTCAGCCATGAAAAACGTTTACAGAGTGTGAGAAATGTTCTAACTCTATAAATACTCCCAAATGGAGCGAACAGAAGGTGGGACAGCATGGTGCAGAAATCACAGCAGTTCACTGCAGGCTGAGAATGGTGGGCGGGGCTTCTGGATTATTCATCATGATGGCACTTTTTGTTCAAACAGCAGTATTCCATGTTTGTAGACATTTATCTTCTCGATGAGAAAAATAGAAAACATGTTCAAACATGACTGAATGTTATCAGTTTTACAACAAATACACAAAATGTGTGAATGACAGACGACAAACACAAACTAAGAACCATTACTGTAAATACAGGAAATGCAAACAAACAAATCTGCTGCAAATTTCAGAAACAACTAAGACAGACAAAGCTGACAGTGCTTCATGTTGAGATGTAACATAAACAAGTGAAACCCCTATGATGAAGTGGAGAGTAAAAAGGAAGGCAGACTGTTTTTATTATTTCTCTACACAGTTTTGAGTTGATTCTGACATTTTCTGTTCTTATGTGAAAACATCTTTAGAGATTTGATATTGAGTCAAATCATCTCTGACAATAAACCGTCTGTGCTGTTTCTTCTGCAGACTTGGAAAGCGTCAACTTCAGCACGTATCAGAGACAATAAAACCTGGATTACAAAATGTTTCTGAAAACGGACTTTTCTGACTGAAGCTCTGCAGAAAACTGCAGCTTCTGGTCCATCTGTTCATGTCAGAGACACATGCACTTCTATAGAAGGCATCAAAACAAGATTGATGTTAGTTTAATTTTTATTTGACAAAAATGAATGAAGACTTAGATTTTGCTCCAGATTCTGGATGGTGTTTGAGATGTGAATTAGTTCACGATCAGTTTGAAATGAAATGTTTCTTCCCCTCAAAACAGCAAAAAACACACAAACAGCCTTTAAAAGATCTCAGGTTGTTTTCCAAATGTCAGTGAAATGTTTAAATAGACTTAAAAAAAAAGCAATAACCTGAGTGGTTTATTTTTCTATTAAAAGCTGAATTACTGATCAAATCAAATGATGCTATTTCCCATTTTAATTTAAAAGTTTAAAAAATAAAAGACATAAACTTTAAAAAAAATCATTTTTATTGAATAACTGAGACAATCAGGTTTGTTCTTGCAGGCAGAACATCAAAGCAGACGCCCTCAGCTGACAGGCAGCAGCCTGATCCATCACAGCCCCTTCAGATAATCAATAGAAGCTACTTGACTTTGTAAATCAGTGACTGACTGAAAACGAGGTGCCGTCACAGCTACTTTCAAATGTGATTGATGGAAACCAACCAGTAAAACATCTGAGGAACAATAATACCATGTGGAGCGAGGTGGAGACGTTTCTGGGTGATCCAGATCCTCCAGATCCAGTTCCAGATCCAGATCCAGATCCTCCAGATCCAGTTCCAGATCCAGATCCAGCAACAACAACAGCATCTCGCTGCAGACAACGACTGAGAAACAAAAATCAAAAACCAGAACAGAAAGGTTTAAAAAAAACACACAGCTTGGGGGAAATGGACACTTTTAAAAGCCCCAGGGGCTGATGGGAAATAACTCTCCATCTTTCCTGCTGAGCAGCACTCATCCTTCTTTAACAGCATTGTTCTCCTCCTCCCTGATACTTCCTCAGCATCCCTCAGGGTTGATGATGTTGCTGGTAAAAAAAAAACAACATTCCATCCCAACAGCTCCCTGAAGGTCCGACCACAGCGTTTCAGTCAGGTTCTGGTCTGGACTTCATGGACCATCGTTTAGGATCAGTGTCCTGTTTCGTGACCTGGTTGGGTCCAATCAGCTGTCAGACAGATGGACTCACAAAAGACTCTGGTATCCAGAGGAGGTCATGGTGGACTCTGTTAGTCCTGTGGCTGCAGAACCAGCCCAAACCATCAGTCCTCCACCACCATGTTCAGCAGGTTGCTGATATAGTGCTGTAAAAAAGTATTTGATACTCAGATCAGACCAGCAAATGAAATTTACTATCAAAGATCACATTTCATTTCTTAAAGGAGGATTTTTTTCTTCCACACAGATTGCCTGGGTTTGTCTCATCATAACTCACAGAGCTCCAGCTCTAACACTCTGTCTGTCCATGTGTTCTGTCTTTTTCAGTCAGATGGACGTATTGATCCACAGCTGATTCATTCACACCTCCTTTCCAACAGGAACGTGACCTCTGATGATTCAGTTCTAGCTCCTGATCAGGGAGGAGGATGGAGGACATCAGAGACAGAAACAGCAGCAGATACAGCTAGAAATAGATCAAATGACTCTACAGAGCATCAGTGAGACAGAAATACTGTCATTGTCCTTCCACTGGATCAGCTCTCAGCTCAGAGAGACACTTTGTGACACAAAATGTAATCAGATCCACGAATCTGTAAATCTGGGTGGAATATTCACACCGATCACTCAGCTATCAATACATTCTGTTGGTGGAATCAATTAGTGTGATTTCTCTTCAGGTGTCAATTAAGTTTCCCTCAAACACAAAAACAAAGCTTCCAGACTCTGTGTGTTGTTGACTTGATCATCACTGACAACACTACCAAAATAAAAGTCTTTTCTAATTCAGTCTGAAACACAAACAACAATAAGCAGCTAGGAGATGCTGCTAGCACTAGCGCTACATGGCTATTTGCTTTTCTCAATCCAAAGATTGTTTTTATGATTTCAAACTGATCTCAAGTTTTTCAGGTTTTTAAAATTTCAATGTGAATTTTTTTTTTTTTTTTTTTTTAGGAAAGAAGTATAAAAAAAGATATAGAATGATATTTATAAGTGACTCAGGTGAATGTTGCCTAACTTATATATCTTTAAGATTTTTTTAAAGAGTCCAGGTGTTTTACACTACAGTTTGTTACAAACATGAATCATAGTTTGTTTCTATTTGACCCTGTGATGGATCACAGGTGTAACCACGCCTATAAACACCAGCTCCATGCAACTCTTAATGGAAGAAGTGGTTAGGAAGGTGAAGAATGAATAACATGAATAATGACAATAAAATTAGAATAATGCTAAAATATAAACATTCTTGCACACAGCTTTCCCCTGTCATCCTCAGTTTGGTTCATCAGCTCTTGAGGAAACTACAGATGGACCAGGATGAGGATCAGCAGCATCCTCCTCAAACCCGACCAGAACCACTGACCCAAACCAACCACCAGCACATGCCTCCCTGAGCTTTATGATAACAACTGTTGTCATGCTGGGACGTTCTTCTATGCTGATCATCTCTGCAGCATTGTGATCGACAGCCTGTCACTCGGACACGACATCTAAAAGATCAGACATGTTTTATTTAAAATGTTGACCTTTACACAGCAGAGCGTTTACCGCTGAGGCCCTTTGATGCTTTTAGAAGAGTCACAGAAATTCTTCCAACAGCTCATTATTTAAATCTCAACAGAACATCTGTTGTTGACTTTAAAAAAAGAGAGAGAAACTCAGAGAAACAATCTGTCCAGTTTCATTTTCTTTTTCCTCATGTTTATATTGTTAAAGTCAATAAAGAAAATGTTTTAGAGGAAGATTAGGTTGGTTTTGCTTCCATTTCCGAGCTCAACAAACACAACAACAAAAAATACAACGGTTCTTTTAGAAAATAAACAACTTTTAAAATATTTTTCTACCATAAAAATCAAAGAAAAGAAAACAGTTTAGTTTGATTAATTTTCCTGTCAGTCATAAAGTCAGAGAAAACTGAAAACTGCTCAGATTTAATATTTATTTCTTTTTATTTTGGGGGTTCTGTAAATCAAAACGAATTATTTAGATTAATATTATTTAAAGTCCTTTGTCATTTTTCTTTTTCTGCCTCAGTTTTGATTTAAATTTTTGACAACCAAACTCTAAACAAAGACACCATCACATATTAAGTCAAATTTAGTCATAATAGCTAAATAGAACAAACAGGAAACATACATTTAAACAGAGTTAACATTTAATAAAGCTTTAATAATGTTCAGATATTTAAACACAAACTAAACCTGTGAACAAATAAACTGTCAAGCAACATATTTAATTAATCTGAAAAATCCCTCTAATTCTTGATAAATGATTTTTAAATGGTGATTTTACTCTCAAATGACAGTGATGACATGTTTAAACATGAAAAGTCCATCATCTGACTCTGCTGTTGTTTCTTCTGAGCTGAGAGAAGTGAGGACAGAGCGAATTGATTATCAGGTGATGTGTTTCTACTTCAGTTTATTGTTGTTTATTCTGCAGAAGACGTGGGTCGAGGCAGAAACACAATCCCATGGTGTCAGAGGGGATTCTGCTGCTTAAAGAGATTAATCCACTTCCTTCCTGCGAGCTAACAGGATTGTTTTCTCATGTTTGTCACGTTTAGGATTCAGTTACAGTTTGAATCTGTGACTGAGAGCAGCAGGTTCAGGAGAATTCCTCTGAAATAATGAGAAAGGAAAACATTTTTATTCTGGGGAAATATTCTCTTTAGTTTCAGTGTTTATTTAAGAAGAAGAAACCTCAGAGGGAAGAATCAATCATGTTTTAGTTTTTATCAAAACTCATGTTTAAAGCATTATTAAAATATAGGAATGAATGTGTTTTTATACAAATAAAGGACTGAATGTAACTGATAACAGATAAAACACTGGAGAAATAAAGAATAATATCTTTACTTTTGCATCAGTCTAATTAATGTCTTTATCTATTCTGTTAATCTCATATCAGAAAGTTTTCTCTTCCTGTAAAATATTAATACAATAAAGAAACAGAATCAGTTAAAATGTGAAACCAAAGTTCCTGCTGGAGACAAAAGTCTGACAACTTTAATTAAATGGAATAAAATATTATAAATAAAGGAACCAGAACTATTGTGTCTATAATGAAACTGACATTCAGAGTTTAATTATCTGGAGTTTTATTTATCATTATTTATTTTTTTTATGAAACCCATTTCTGCTCCGAACCAGCTGACAGGTCAGAGGTCAAACTCCTCTTCAACCCACTGATGTCGTTCTTATAAAACCTGTGATCTGTTCTCAGTGTCTCTGTCTTTTTCTGTTCCGCTGCTTTTTCAATCCTTTTATTTACTGTCCTGAAAATAAACTTTAATTAAAAAAGATAATTACCTTCCTGTCTGTTTACACATTTATTACATGAGACTGTAAATGACCTTTATTAAATAAAGCTGGGCCGACAGTTTAGGTTCATTTGTCTGCAGAGTAGAATTAAATGGTATTTCTACATCAACATTCTCACATGGGGGAGTGTGTGTGTGCGTGCGTGTGTGTGTGTGTGTGTGTGTGTGAGTCAGGATTTGTGTCATTCTTGTCAAATTGTTTTGTCTTCCTCTGTAAAAACAGGCGTGATGACTTTCTAAATGTTCTGCCCTCTTGTTTTTCTTTATTTAACCTCTGAGTTTTACATAGGAGGAACCAGAGTGAAGTGTGAAACTTCAGCAGGTCATCAGGTTTTTACTCAGATGATCAGGAGGACATCAGGACTAACCATCAGGAGGACAAACTGCCTCAGGACTCACAATGTTTCCCAGAAACTAAAGGAGATCATTTGAATCAAAGCAGACCACCTTCACCTTGAAGCTCCTCCATGTGAACCTTCTCTGACATGCACACAGGACACGATGCACATGATGACTGACAGGTCGACAGTCTGAGACGGTGGAGGTTTTTAGAAAAAAGTATGTTAATCAGTCTGTTACAGGCTGAATGAATATTAATAGATGAAGTTGTGAACAGGTGTTGCTTACACACACACACACACACACACACACCAGTAACTTAACTAAAGACCACCCACCCCATACTCCTGGAGCGCCCCCCACAGGGTGCCCCTGAAGTCATAAGCCTTCTCCAAATCCACAAAACACATGGATTGGTTGGGCAAACTCCCATGACCCCTCCATCCTCCTACAAGGGTAAAGAGCTGGTCCACAGTTCCAGAGCCAGGAGGAAAACCACGGTTTGTTTCCTGGAGGAAATAAAAAGTTCTCAGAGGTTTTCTCATCCTCTTTTATTCATTACTGTGTTTCTTTTCTATTTGAGGGCGTTGAACAGTTTTATGTTTGTATTTTTAAGATGTTCTCTGTTTTATGAGGATTTTTATGGCCACATTAAATTTAAAGGAGCTTAGAGGTCAGCGTGTGTTCAGATGGAGTGTTCCCCATTAAAACCTGAAGCAGCACGGTTCTGGAGCATCTGATTGGCTCGTCTTATAAAAATTCTGATGAAGTCTATAAATCAAAATGTGTTGGTCAAAGTATTAAACTTGTTCTCTATAAACTCTGGAGTCGTGACCTGATAAAACGAGAGACATTTAATCTGTAATGATGTTAACAGGTTAAATGGTCCAGAGATTTCTGAACGACACGTTACAGTAATGAAGCTTCCTGAAATAACTCAGGTGTGTGTGTGTGTGTGTGTGTGTGTGTGTGCGGGGTGACAGAAGCCCATATGGGCGTCTTGCAGCTCCCTTTAAATGAGCAGGAAAGCGTTCCATCCTGCTTTATTCTTCCTGACAGCTCAGTTTAATGAAGCCACTGTGATCACTGAATTATTATCGAGTCTCACGCAACGCCTCTCCGCCAAATGTCGCTCGATGATGAGCTCATTGTTGTGCCCTGAACTGAGAAAATGAGGTGATCCATCTGAGGAGGAGAACCAGACGCGTTTATTGTGTTTAAAAACAGCAGGTTGTTGCAGAGCTGGAGACGAGCTGCTGCTGATGGGAGTTATTTTACATCCTCGGACGTCTGGGTGTTTGCGTCACCTTCATCATTCTGCAGCTGTGTTTACGTCTTCTGAACAGAACCACACTCTGGGTGTGTTGCTGCTTTCTGTCAACTTAATTTATAATTCACTCCCATTCAGGCTGCATGGTGGCGCAGTTGGTTAGCACTGTTGCCTCGCAGCAAGGAGGTCGTGGGTTCGCGTCCCGGCTCTGCGGCCTCTCTGCGTGGAGTTTGCATGTTCTCCCCGTGCGTGCGTGGGTTTTCTCCGGGTACTCCGGTTTCCTCCCACAGTCCAAAGACATGACTGTCAGGCTAATTGGGCTGGTAAATTGTCCTTAGGTGTGAGTGGGTGTGTGGTTGTTTGTCTCGTTTGTCTCTGTGTGGCCCTGCGATGGACTGGCGACCTGTCCAGGGTGTCCCCCGCCTCTCGCCCCTTGACCGCTGGAGATAGGCACCAGCTGCCCCGCGACCCTCTGTGGAGGATTAAGCGGCTACAGAAAATGGATGGATGGACTCCCATTCAGCTGAAACAGGTCTGATTTGACTTCACACCTGGATGAAAGTAAAAAATTTATTTTAATAAAAGAAAACTTTCAAAGTGATCATTTTATTTCTGAATTCATGGACATGTTAAATTAGGAAACCTGCTGAAGTCGGAGGGTGAAATTAGTCTAAATTAAACTCCCATCATCCCTTGAAGGTGCTCATGTCCCCCACCGCCTTTAATGCCAGAGGCTTTTTTTTTTTACAATGATTAGAAAATCATTTCTTGAAACCTTGTCTTAAAACTGTGAACACAAAACCACGGTTTTTAAACTACAAAGTATTTACCCCCTTACAGATTTCTTCTGTTTTTGCTGACTCTTCACATATAAATGTTTCAGATCAGCTAACACATTTCAGTATCCGACAAAGACAACCTGAGAAAATATGAAATGTAGTTTCCAAATGATGATTTCATTTATTAAAGGAAAAGATCTCTCCAAACCAATCTGGCCCTGTGTGAAAGTTTTCACTCCTTAAACCATAATGACTCCTGGTGGCAACAGCTACACTGTTCATGATAACTAGTAATGAATCTCACGTCACTGTGAAGGGTTTTCCAACACGACCAGCCTGTTTAAGGTCAAAGGTCAGACATGCTCCTTCAGGACTTTCTGGTAGACAGAAGTCATGGTTCCATCAGTTCCAGTGTTCCAGGTCCTGAATCAGCTCCAGACCATCACACTACCTGACTGTTGATGATGAGTTAGTTTGACTCCAGATGAACGGGACACACACCTTCTAGAACGTTCAGCTTTTGTCTCATCAGCTGACAGAATATTTTCCCAGAAGTCTTTGGGAGCACCAAGATGTTTTTTGCTAATGTGAGACGAGTCTTTGTGTCGTTTTTGGTCAGGAGAGGTTTTGACCTTTGAACTGTCTCATGGAGGACATTTTTGTCTCGTCTCTTTCTTATTGCTGAATCAGGACCTCTGACCTGAACTTTAACCAGGTGAGGCCTGCAGAGCTTTAGATGATGTTCTGGGTTCTTTTGTTCTTGAATGTCTTTAGAACAGGACATGATGTGTTGCTTTTTGAGATCGTTTAGCCTCCTTCAGGTTCTATTGAAGGGATTTCTTTATTCTACAGGTAGAACTGAACTCAATAATAACTCCAAATAATGTGATTAATCACAATTAATTCATGATTTAAAATTGATAAGTGAAACTATCATTTGAAAACAGTATATTTACTCAGGTCATCTTTGTCTGATACTCAAATGTGTTTCGTCTCGTCTCGTCTTCTTCCGCTTATCCGGGTCCGGGTCGCGGGGGCAGCATCCCAATTAGGGAGCTCCAGACGGTCTTCTCCCCAGCCACTTCTACCAGCTCCTCCGGCAGGATCCCAAGGCGCTCCAGGGCCAAACCAGAGATATATTTTCTCCAGCGTGTCCTGGGTCGACCCGGGGGCCTCCTGCCGGCAGGACATGCCTGAAACACCTCCCTGGGGAGGCGTCCAGGGGGCATCCTAACAAGATGCCCGAACCACCTCAGCTGGCTCCTTTCGACATGGAGGAGCAGCGGTTCTACTCCGAGTCTCTCCCGGATGTTCGAGCTCCTCACCCTATCCCTAAGGCTGAGCCCGGCCACCCTGCGGAGAAAACTCATTTCGGCCGCTTGTATCCGCGATCTCGTTCTTTCGGTCATTACCCAAAGCTCATGACCATAGGTGAGGATTGGGAGGTAGATCGACCGGTAAATCGAGAGCCTTGCTTTCCGGCTCAGCTCCTTCTTCACCACAATAGACCGGTTCAGCGTCCGCATCACTGCAGACGCTGCCCCAATCCGCCTGTCGATCTCCCGCTCCCTCCTTCCCTCACTCGTGAACAAGACCCCGAGATACTTGAACTCCTCCACTTGAGGCAGGACCTCTCTCCCGACCTGGAGTTGGCAAGCCACCCTTTTCCGACCGAGAACCATGGCCTCAGACTTGGAGGTGCTGATCCTCATCCCAGCCGCTTCACACTCAGCTGCGAACCTCCCCAGCAAGAGCTGTAGGTCAGAGCCTGATGAAGCTAGGAGGAACACATCATCTGCAAAAAGCAGAGACGAGATTCTCCTGTCACCAAACTCGACACCCTCCACACCACGGCTGCGCCTAGAAATCCTGTCCATAAAGGTTATGAACAGGACCGGTGACAAAGGGCAGCCCTGGCGGAGTCCCAACCCTCACTGGGAACAGGTCCGACTTACTGCCGGCTATGCGGACCAGACTCACACTCCTCTGGTACAGGGACTGAATGGCCCTTAACAAAAGACCATCCACCCCGTACTCCAGGAGCGTCCCCCACAGGGTGTCCCTGGGGACACGGTCATAAGCCTTCTCCAAATCCACAAAACACATGTGGATTGGTTGGGCAAACTCCCATGACCCCTCCATCACCCTAGCGAGGGTAAAGAGCTGGTCCACAGTTCCACGACCAGGACGAAAACCACATTGCTCCTCATCTATCTGAGGTTCAACTATCGACCGGACCCTCCTCTCCAGTACCCTGGAGTAGACCTTTCCAGGGAGGCTGAGGAGTGTGATTCCCCTATAGTTGGAACACACCCTCTGGTCGCCCTTCTTAAAAATGGGAACCACCACCCCGGTCTGCCACTCAACAGGAACTGCCCCCGATGACCACGCAATGTTGCAGAGACGTGTCAACCACGACAGTCCTACAACATCCATAGCCTTGAGATACCCAGGTCGGATCTCATCCACCCCCGGGGCTCCGCCACTGCGTAGTTTTTTGACTACCTCAGCGACTTCCACCCCAGAGATTGGACAGTCCGTCCCCAGGTCTCCCAGCTCTGATTCCTCATAGGAATGCGTGTCGGTGGGATTGAGGAGCTCCTCAAAGTATTCCTTCCACCGCCCGACTATAGCCCCAGTTGACGTCAGCAGCTCCCCGTCCCCACTGTAAACAATGTGAGCGAGTTGCTGCCTTCCTCCCCTGAGGCGCCGGATGGTTTGCCAGAACCTTTTTGGAGCCGACCGATAGTCTTTCTCCATGGTCTCACCAAACTCCTCCCACGCCCGAGATTTTGCCTCGGAAACTGCCACTGCTGCACTCCGCTTGGCCCTCCGATACCTATCTGCTGCCTCTGGAGACCCACAGACCAGCCACACCCTGTAGGCCTCCTTCTTCAGCCTGACGGCTCCCCTAACCTCTGGTGTCCACCAGCGGGTACGGGGGTTACCGCCACGATTTGCACCGGCTACCTTGCAACCACAGCTAGCAACAGCCGCCTCAACAATCGCAGAGCGGAACAAGGCCCATTCGGACTCAATGTCCCCCACTGCTCTCGGGACGCGGTCGAAGCTCTGCCGGAGGTGGGAGTTGAAGACCATCTTGACAGGCTCTTCTGCCAGGCGTTCCCAGCAGACCCTCACTATACGTTTGGGTCTACCAGGTCTGCGTAGCATCTTCCCCTGCCATCTGATCCAACTCACCACCAGGTGGTGATCAGTTGACAGCTCCGCTCCTCTCTTCACCCGAGTGTCCAAAACATACGGTCTCAGGTCAGATGATACAACTATAAAGTCAATCATCGACCTGTAACCTAGGCTGCCCTGGTACCAGGTGTACCGGTGGGCATCCTTATGTT
>SSNR01000124.1:1239686-1255447 GCA_006937965.1 Callopanchax toddi | reverse complement strand
CGTGAGCATTGAAGTCTCCCAGCAGGACTATGGAGTCCCCAGTAGGAGCGCTATCCAGCACTCGTCCCAGGGACTCCAAAAAGGGTGGGTACTCTGAGCTGCTATTTGGTGCATAAGCACAAACAACAGTCAGGACCCGTTCCCCAACCCGAAGGCACAGGGAAGCTGCCCTTTCATCCCCCGGAGAAAACCCCAACATACAGGCAGAGAGTCTTGGGGCTAACAGAAAGCCCACCCCAGCCCTCCGCCTCTCACCCGGAGCAACTCCAGCAAAGAAAAGTGTCCAACCCCTCTCAAGGACTCGGGTTCCAGAGCCAACGCTATGTGTCGAGGTGAGCCCGACTATATCTAGCCGGTATCGCTCAGCCTCTTCCACAAGCTCCAGCTCCTTCCCCGCCAGAGAGGTAACGTTCCATGTCCCAATAGCCAGTTTTTGTGTCCGGGGATCGGACCGCCAAAGCTCCCGCCTTGGTCTGCCATCCAATCCACATTGCACCGGACCCTTCATGTTCCTCCTGCAGGTGGTGGGCCCACAGGTGGATGAGCCCATGTATCCAGTTCGGGCTGGGCCCGGCCGGGCCCCATGGGCGAAAGCCCGGCCACCAGGCGCTCGCTCACGGGCCCCAACCCCAGGCCTGGCTCCAGGGTGGGACCCCGATAACCCTCCGGGCCGGGTACACTGGCTCGATGATTGTACTT
Source organism: Callopanchax toddi (assembly GCA_006937965.1). Lineage (NCBI taxonomy): Eukaryota > Metazoa > Chordata > Actinopteri > Cyprinodontiformes > Nothobranchiidae > Callopanchax > Callopanchax toddi. The sequence continues at coordinate 1,254,748 of SSNR01000124.1, read as the reverse complement.
GCAAATGTGTTTGCTGATCTGAAACATTTAACTGTGACAAGTCAGCAAAATAAAAACACAGGAAGCTACTTTTTTGTATATACTGTAAAACTTTGACTTTTGTTACAAATCACCTCAAAACACAGACAATTCAGATCTGTCAGAATGAAAACACTGCAGAGAAGTGATTATATATCAAACAAGGAGAACTCCTCCAGACACTTTTAATAAAATACATCCGATCCATTCAGCATGGCCAATAAGGAAAAAACAAAACAACCAAAACTTGTTTTAGGAGTAAATGCAGTATAAACAATGAACAGGGAAAGGGGGGAAAAAAATCAAAGTTTTCATGTACATTTAAAATATACTTACACCCAAACCAGTGCCACTGGGCTTGACTGACCTGGGTCAGACCACAGAACTCGTAATATTATCCCAGCAGGCAATGGGACAGGGAGGCTCTGGTGTCGTATCCAGTCTGATATGAAACTCCAACCAACCTGTTTCCTGTCTGAACTGACCTGCACAGGTAGTCTCATTACTAGACAAGTGTTACCAGCTTCAAGTGGTCCATCCTTAACATTTCAGGCCTTAATTTGGGTTAGAGCATGAAACTTAGAGTTTCAACAAAAAAACTGAGATGATCTGAGAAATGAGGGAGTTGTTGTGGTTTTAGTCAATAATGTGGTCAGTCTCACTCAGTATATGAATGACTCAATAAATAAACTTGTTCAGATCAATTCTTTCTAAACTTTTTTTTTTTTAGGTGTATTTAATCATTTGTGTGTGTGGGAGGTGCAAACACAGCTTAAAGCCAGTTTAGTTTTTTAAAGTGCCCATGTCATGGTTTTCCATGTTTTCTGACTTATCTATCATGTTGCAACGTTGAGATCTCACCTTAAACCTGCCAGAAAGAGCAAAAAACAGCATCTATCTGTCTCCTAGTACAGCCAGTGAGAAGCTCTCCAAGATTTCAGACCTCCTCCGCCTGTAGGTTTCAAACCGATTTTTTCACTCCAGCCCGCTATGAGGTCATAGTGATCCAGACTTGCTTATATGGTCTAATTCTCCGCCCACATGCACGTTCACGACACCTGGAGCGAGGAGAACGCCAGTGCTGCTGCCGCCATTGACCATAGACCGTGTAGCACAGACACAGAGTTATCCTCTTGTGTTTCTCTTTTCTTTTAACGAGCGTTTAGTTTCAGTTTCACATGACGACACTGCCCCCTACTGCAGCCGAAGTGTCAGGCTGCCATATAAGGAGAAACCCAGCAGAACCGGAAGGCGGCGCATTCTTCTGATCTTTGAGTTGCTCGTTAGGAAATAATTACAGCACATTTTGAGTTATAATGGCTGCAACGCTAATCTAGAGGCATCAAAAATAAAATCTGTTAAATATTAATTGATTTAAATATCGTGTCATGGGTCAAGGGTCATCCAATGTGAAGGTACCATTAAAACCATCAGTCATGAAACAGAAAGGAGCTCCATACATGGAGGGGGTGGGGTCTAAAGCTCGTCCCTTACACCCTTCGTTACGCTCCTATACATCTAAATCAGACTTTATAGACTATACAGGGTTCATTTGCTTTCTTTTTTGTTTGTTTGCCTCGCCTCGCTTTCCTCCACTCTTGGTCCGGGTCACAGGGGCAGCGTCCTAAGTAGGGAATCCCAGTCCATTCTCTCCCAGACCACCTCCACCAGTGGAACCCCAAGGTGTTCCTGGGCCAGATTGGAGATGTGCATCCTCCAGCTTGTCCTGGGTCAACCCAGGGGCCTCCTGCCAGTGGGACAAGCCCAAAAAAACTCACAGGGAGGCGTCCAGGAGGCATCGTGACAAGGTGACTGAACCATCTCAACTGGCTCCTGTCAGGAGCAGCAGTACTCTCTGTCCCTCCCAGATCTCTAAGATCCTCCCCCTATCTCTAAGGCTGAGCCCAGCCAGCCATCCTGTGGAGGAAACTCATTTCTGCTGCTTGTACTGATGATCTCGTTCTTTCGGTCATTACCCAAAGCTCATGACCATAGATGCTGCAGGATCCAAAGCTGTTCCATAAAATACCTCCACAAATGGAAATACAGATACTTTAAACTTAGGTTGGAGCATAATGATGTTTCATATGAAATCTCCTTCTCAGATTATATCTTGCTTGTCTTTCTGTGCATTTTATCAGGAAGTGTTTAAAATATTTTCAACATGAAGATAACATTTTTCAGCATATTTTCCCTTTAGAACTTTTAAAATAGTAAAATCTAAAAAACTGTTTAAAATATTTTGAGTTCTCCATCACAGAGACGGGTTTCAGCCGATGTCTTATCTGATGCACAGAGGGTTTTTTCGGGGTGGGTTTACATTCTGCACCTGCTGATGCATGAAGCCTCCCACAGAAATCTAAAATAAAAACAGCAGCAGCAGCTCTGACTAACGCAGTGCCTCTGCTCCAGAAAACATTTCAAACACTTTAGACCCTTTCATTGTTTCTGAGGAAAATCGACGCATCTAAAATCTGTGAATTGGAGCACAAATCAAAACGGCTTGTTAAGAATAAAGTCTGTTTCATAGCGAGGGGTTTGGGTTAATGTGCGTGAGATTTGTGAGAAAAATGACTTTCTTTGGGTGCAGAAGAAAACATCGAGAGAATCATCATCATCACTTTCACAGCTGCTAAGGGTGGCAGCGACTGTGTGTGTTTATGTGTGTGTGTGTGTGTGTGTGTGTGTGTGTGTGTGTGTGTGTGTGTGTGTGTGTGTGTGTGTGTGTGTATTCCTACACAGCACTAAAGGGGTCATTAAAAGTGGGTTATAAAACAGTGTCTGGATGCTCGTCTGTCCAGGTCTCGTTAGACCCAGACATCATTAGAGTTTGTCGTTTTTACCTCGTTTCCAGGTGACTCTAGAGCAGATGCATGATGCTGAAAACACATGATAGCAGTCGAAGGACAACAACCAGATTAATTAGCGTGACACCTTTTTAAAGGTCAGATTTTCTCAGGTATTAGGAATAAAATGGTTTGGTTGTTTGGACAATGTGTGGGATTCAGCCAACCCAAGTGTGAAGTCTGTAGGAATCTGTGGAAAGAGCTCCTTCAGCCCACACAGACTGAAGTTACAGCTCAGACTTGAGGTTTTCAGCTGGAACAAATCCCAGTGTGGGTTAACCTCCACCAGGGCTTCCCTGGTGTCTGATCTTGTGTTTCTGAGCAGGATGTCAAGGTGTTGTCTAGCAGAGGGGGTTTGGTTTAGAAACGCTGGGTGTTGTATTTTGCAGATGATGTGGTTCTGTTGGCGTCGTCCAGCTGTGACCTTCAGCGTGCACTGGGGTGGTTCACAACTGGAGAGAGTCAGCTCCTCCAAGTCTCAGCTCATGGTTCTGACCTGGAATAAGATGTAAGTTTGAAAGGAGTCTGAACCGGAGAAGTTAAAGTATCTTGTCTTATTCCTGAGTGATAGGATGCAGGAGAGACGGACCGATGGATCGGGATCCACAGTCATGAGGGCGTTGCTCTGGTCTGTTGTGTTGAAGAAGAGACAATCTAAAGGACAAAGCTCTTAATTTACAGGTCAGTCTAACCTTGAACTCTTAAAGTAATGAGATTTAAATCATGACAGAGAGAATGAGATCCTGGATCCAAGCAGCTAAAATGATCTTCGTCCATAGGGCAACCGGGCTCAGCCTTAGAGAGCAGATGAGGAGCTTTGTAACCTGAGAGGAGCTCAGAGGAGAGCTGCTGCTCCTCTTCATCAAAAGGAGTCAGTTGAGGTGTTTCAGGCATCTGAGCAGGATACCTCCTGGCAATTACGTAGATTTGCTCTTGACATTGGTGGGGATCAAGTTGTAATGTGTGCGGGGGTCCGAGCGCTCGCCAAGACAGGAAGTGCAAATTAAAGCAATCTGTCCTGGTCCTGCTCTGGGGGCTGGCCCAAAGTTAGCAGGAAAATGTCAGCTGGCCAGTCCTCATTCAGACCCAGAGCAGGTGACATTGGCGAGGGGCTTGGGCTGCAATCCAGGCACGTATGTCTCCTTATCCTGGACTATGGGCGTAGATTTGGTATGGATGGAGGTGACGTGCCCCCACCAATACCCAGCTATCACTGAAATGTCCCCACCAATAATTTGATGCAAGGATGCAGAAATAGTGCTGCATCCCCACAAATAATACATGCAGCCCAGCAGACCAACGTGCTGACCATCCTTGCTGAATATAATTCACTTCATTAGCTAGCTGTTTTCTAACAATACTGCAAATCCAGGACCCGGTCCCCCAGTTCCAGTGAAGGAGGTGCGCCCAGAGACTTGCCTTTTTCACCTGGACCTTCACCTGGACTGGGAGGCGTGTGTGGGAGACGTGAGCGGGAGGCGCGCAAGTGCCCCTTTGGAGCTAAGCCCGCACCAACCTCGGCATACGCTCCCTCCTCCTGAACTGGACCTTACGTGGTTCGGAACCCACAGCAGCTACTTGGTAGAGTTCACGCAGATCTCCGACCACGCTCCTCATCATCCAGGTCTGAACCAGCTGTCTGGGTTCCAGGTGTTTTGGTGAACCAACGTGCTATTTGGGCCGACAGCCTCAGTGGTGCACGCGCCTCTTGTTAATAAAGCGAATGTGGCAGCGTGCGCTGCTCAAACACGTTATTCTCAGCATAACTGACAGCTGAACATTCAACAACTCAAACATTATCAACACTAAAACACATTGATCTGTTAATGACTTTATCAGAGGGTTGTCTTTAGTTTTCAGAGACTCATATTAATGTTTAAATCCCCCTAAAGTGGTTTTATTTAACAAAAACATGATGAAACAGCCCTATAGGATAATTTGGAATAAACAGTGGAGAAATAAAGACATTCTAAGGCAGATTTAATCCATTACAGATAAACTGGATGCTACAATCACTTTTTGACAGGTGAAAAAAAATCAGTTTTAAGTTATTTGATGTGGTAAAAAAGAGAGTTGATGCTTTAATCAGGTCACCTGTAAACTAAATCTAGTCCTTTACTGTCAGGAGATGAGAAGCTTTCTACAGTAAAACTATTAAAACAGAGTGCGCCTTAGAAAACAGCTGTAAAGTTAAAGGAGACAGACCTCTGATGACACATCAATGTGTTTTAGTGTTAAAATGTTTGGACAAAATTCATCCTGATAACTCCATCAACCATTGGACTAGTTTGTTAAAATGAGCTCAGAGATCTGGTCTGGTGGGTCTGGTTTGTGACTCAGGTCTGGGTTTCTGAGGGAAGTTCTGACAGGTTTAGTATTTCTTGTTAGGTTAGTAACAGCTGATCCAAACAGTGGATCAGCTGTTATAACCTTAAACTCTAGACTTGAAGTATCAGGATTCTTCAGCATCATGCTCATGCACACACATACCAGTATTATGAACATTGGCAGAATTCAAATGAGCCATTTTAATCTAGATTAATCTAGATTAAATTCATTATGGTGAGATTATTCTAGATTAAACATTTCTTATCTATGTCCACCACTAATTTGTACATGTCCTAATTATGGTTAAACTATGGTTTTAGATCAGAGAATTTGTGTTCTTAAATTTACTGTTTATTTTTCAAGGTTTTTCAACTAAAAGTGCTGTATAATGTTTGTTGTAATGTCACAAAACCACCACAAGAGGGCGGTGCGTGTCAGCAGAAACAGAAACCAAAGACCAAAAAGTCACAAGATAGTTCACTGCTTTGTTCTGCCTGTGCTGCTGTGCGTGGAGCCGCTTACACCTACGGCACCTGCTCTGGGTCTGGGTGGACCATCAGTCATTTTTCCGGTGATGATAACTTTGGACCAGCGTTACAGGACGGATTGCTTTAATCTTCATGCAACCCCCCACCCCACCCTCCACCTCTTCTTGGTCCTGGTCCCCTCCAATGACAAGAGCAAATCTACTCCCTTAGCCTGGATGCAGGTCCATCCACAGACTCTGCACACAGGGCCTGATCTGCTGGGCTGCACGTATTACTGGTGGGGATGCAGCGTTATTTCTGCACCCTTGGATCGATTTATTTGTGGGGACACGTCACCTCCGTTCATGCCAAATCTACACCCATGCCTCCTGGTATCCCTCTAGGGAGACCCCACGTGCAAGTCCAAAACTCACTGGAGGGATTATAGATCCTCTCTGGTCTGTGAAGACGGACCAGGAGGAGCTGTGGAGGGGTGTGGTGGGGTGTTTGGGTTTCTGTCCACAACCTGACCTTAGATAAGAAAATAGAGGGAATCTTTGTTTCCTAGTCAACTTGTAAATTAAATCTCCAAGCTTTCAGTGACAACTCCTCTCAGTAAACAGCTTACTCCCTGATTTATTCAGAGTTTAATGATGTTTTATGTTGTGAAACTTGCTGGTTCAATCAGTGTCTGGAAAGTAAAGTAAGACGTAGGTGAATAAAAATACAATGCAGATTAGCTTTTATTGTTTGGAGAAATTTCATTCATTTTCCAGACGGATACAGATTATAATGGTTTGATTTAAAAAACTTTTAAACTATGCAAAAGCAAAAAAACATTAAAGCTTGTGAAAATCAAAGTGAGCTGGAATCACGTGGTGTTTGTTTGCAGGAAATCAGCAGAAAACGTCCCCTGTGTGTCTCGTTATGGATGGCGGCATGAACATTTTCATCAAACGGAATTAAAGAGTTCCCAAAATGCATTCAAACAACAAATAAAGAGCAATTGTTTAGTTTCATGTGTTCAGCTGCTTCAGAGATGAAGAGGCGCTCCACTTCACTCTGTTATAACTCAGCTGATGATAATGAACCATTTCACAGCTGGTCCTCGGTGTAAAATGTGAGTTATTGATTTTTGTGTCAGGAACAATCACTTCCTGCATCTGAAAGGAGCTCAGTGGTATTTTGAGACCTTTACTGCTGCAGAATCAAACGGAGTCAAAACACAACATGCATCCAGTTTTCTGACACCTTAATTATTTACAGGTGTGAGAAACTGTTAAAATCTCAATGAGAATGTTGTAGTTAGTGCTTGAGAATAAAAATACAAGTCCAGTGGGAGTACTGTGACAAATACTTCAGACTTCATGAACTTCCAGAATGGGAGAGGAGAGGAAGACAAGAGCCAATCTGTGCTCAGCCTTGGTCTTTTTTTAGTATTCTGGGGATCTGGTAGTCTACTGATGTAAATGGGATCCCACAGGGTCCAATCATAAGGTCTCTTCCTTTCACTTCATATCTATTCCCTCTTGGAATCATATTGAAGAAGCATGGTGTTCACTTTCATTCTTATGCTGATGTCATTTATGTTCCATTAAATCAGGATTCCATAATAACTCAGAGTAGATCAGGCCTTTGCAGCTGTAGTTCCTACTAGTGTAGCTGCCTCTACATATTAGTCCGTCTCCTTCAGTGTCTTTTTTCTTTAGTGTTTGTCATCTCTAGCTGTTTGCCTTATGTATGGAGCCACCTACTCCAAACCCTTATAACCAATGAGATTGAAGCACTGACAAGCCCCTCCCACTGAGACTTTCTCTCAAAAGCAAAACCTAGAGCAGAAGCAAAACATGCCCTTCAGAATAAAAGCCTATATAGTTTTAGTAACAGAATTAAGTGAGAACCAAGAGGTGTGTCAAAGGAATAAAATATAAATTGTTAAGTAAAAATAAGTATTAGACATAAAAATATTTACTTATGAATTAGTTTATTTTTTGTTTTTAGAGAGTTTTTTTATTTTTATTTTTTTTTGCTTTAAAATTTCACACTTTTGCTTCTGAAATGTTCTTTTTGCTTGCTTTATTTGGGTATAGTTTGTTGGTGATGTATTTTTTGATTCACCTTTATTAACACAAATCTTTTCCCATACATCTATGCTAACAGTGAGCGCACAGAATACATTCTTAATTTTTAACTGAATAATATTTAACTTGTAAAATCAACAAAGAGATAATTGAGGTAACAGGACACAACTCTCTGACATCAGAGCTAACACATCATTACGTTTAAGGAAAAATAAAAGAGAGAACTTAGTTTTGGTTCTTCCCATGACTTTCAGAAGATCCAAATGATGTCACTTCCATGTTCCAAACTTTTCAAGGGGGGGTTGGGTAACAGCAAACCTGGGGACTAGAATAAAATGTGACAACTAATCAAAATATAAGGATGTAGATAGAGAATAGTAATACAAAAACAAAAGAGGATTTGGAAGGATTCTATTCATGATGCGTTGTGGTAAATGATTTGACCGTATAGGGACAGAAAACAAAGGCTTTAGTGTTTTGAATAGCTTTTTATAATTCTTCAAATTATATATCTTTAATTTCTAAGACAATTCATGTATGGTGCTTTGTTTAATGATAAAATGTAATTTATATTACTTTTCCAATACATTTATTATGCTGGGAATAGACATGAGTGCCGTTCTGCAGAATCGCTCATAGGTTCCACCCCTTTTCTGAACCATAATGAACAAAACAGCGGAGCAGAGCGCTGATTAAAGGGAGTAAAGCCTGACTCATCCTTCAACAGGAAGGTGTGCATGTTCTCCATGGAAACCGCCTGAAGGTACAGGAAGTGTGAGGGCTCAGACTCATTAGCATGTACATGTTTTGTCTTGTTTCACACCTTCAGAGCTCTTTGTTCTGATTCTATTCATCAGAGATGCATCACAGTAATATTACATCAGTAATTTTTTCCTTTAATTTTACCAGAGATATTGTTATTGAGATAACAAATCTCATTTTCAAGAGTGACCTGGTCCAAGAAGGCAGAATTAAAAAATACAAAGAATTTGACTGAAAATAGCAAGATCCAATACTAAATTAGCACTGCAGGGAGCTGCTTCCTCAGCCTTTTAAAGGTGATTTAAATTCACCTAATGAAATCAAATTTAGATAGAAACAACAGCTCATTATTACCAAGTCTTCAGACAGGAAAGACCTAAAAAATATAGAGACAAATAAAAAAAAACATCTAACTAATAATATTTATAGTTCATATTATAAAACCTAAAACATTTATTTTATTAACTCATTATTAATTTGGATTTTTCTTTTTTAGTAAACAACTTTATTCATCAGCGTTTAGTTTTCAGTCAGTGGGCGGGGCTTCTGCATCCCCTAAGTGTTCAGATTTTTGAATTTTACATTTAAAAATAAAGCTTTTATTGCACTAACGTTTGTCTTTAATAATGTAAACTGAAAGATTTAAAACATTAGGTTGGACGTGCAGATGATTATATTACTGAATGATTATTAATAATATTATTACGTTGTTACTCGGAGTTTTTCTTTCTTCTGCAGGAAAAATAAAATGTCTTTAAGATCAAACCAGCACTCTGACTTTAGATGTTTGGTGCAGATTTTAAACTGAACAATGAAGATAAAACTGTATCGTTGACTCAGATATCAGGAGCGTCTTCTACATTAGTTTGAAGGTTTTGTGTCTTTTCTTTAACTTCCTCTGAATTCGTCTCCACTGAATTGAAACTCCTGACAGACACAAACCCGTGTTGAGAGATAATGGAGTAACGGAGCTGATGGTTCTAGTCAGCTGAGGTGGGAGGTGGTGACTAACTCACCCACTCACAGCTCCTCATGTCATCACAGGTTTGATTGATTAATAGTATAAAATATTAAATCTGATCAGATTAAAGTGAGCTGATTAATGTGGTGAAGAGCTTTGATGGTCAGTCAGTCAGGCAGAGCGTTTTATTATGAACAAACGTTTTAGGTTGTTGTTTTTTGTAGAGAGATGATGAACTTTGACCTCTTTGGTTCAGCAGGTTCTGTGTGACAGAAAAATGAACAGAAGTAAGAAGAGTCAGCGTTTCCTTCAGAGTGAAAATACAAACGCCTGACTGGATCACCGGTTCTGTGTCGTGGTTCTGGAGTTTTGAGGTTGCTGTGGATCAGTGGGTGGATCGGTCACCAGCCAATCAGATGAGCGGCGGTTTGATCCCCGCTTCCCCACCACGTCCAAATGTGCTTGGACACTGAACCTCGTGCATGGCCCTCAATCTGCGTATATCGGGGTGTGAGTGGGTGGATGCAAAGTGCTGATTGGTCTAACAGACCTGAACAAGGCTCTATCTGTTAAACATTCTGTGGTGTTTCTAAAATCAGACCTTCAAACTGCTTAAGTTAAATTAGTTTGGTGATTAATCCACTCAGAACATGAAGTTTAGCAAGCAGCCGTCTGATGTGACATCTCACTCTAATAATGTGTAAATATTCTGCAGTGTGTGAAAAGGACTTCAAGGATTTTCAGTTTGGGTGTTTTTTCCTCTCTGTGTGACGAGCTGCCATCACAGAAAATCACTGATTTGAAGCTGAAACCCTTCCTGGTTTGTTGTTTAGCTCCTGATTGAGTTTTTCTTTTCTTTCAGGCTCCTTGTTTCCCTCTATTCCCTGATGAAACCTGGAGGCTCTTTTTGTTTTACAGCAAATCAAACGACAAAGGAGAAGGAGCTGAACTGGACTCTTTGACACTGCTGAGAAAAATGAAAGGAATCCTTTTTAATCAGAGTCTGGCCTGAAGTCAGGTAAACTTCTGGGATTTTGATCTGGTCAGTTCAGTATCAGAGGGCGTTGTTTATCAGTATCAGCTGATTTGATGGGAACCAGTTCAAAAAATACGACCCCAAAAACAGAAATGGTTTTAGGTGGAGGTCAGTATCACAAGCAGAGAAACCCAGCTGTTCGCTGGATCTTTGCTTGTTTTTATTTTAAACTTTTTTCATGATAAAATTTTGAAAAATGAAAAGCTTTTAAAAAAGCTGTATTTAATAATATGTCAGCTTTCAGCAGCTCCTGTGTTCACTCTGGGCTCATTAATGTGATCTGAACATTCATTTAGATTTTATTGTATTGGTTTTTCTGTGAGAACCGCTTCTAATTTTACATAAAAAACTAAAAATGTTCATGTTTTGGGTCTAAGTCAAAACAAACTCCTTATTAAACTGAACTCTGTTGTTTTAAAGGTGATTGTGTGAACAACAGGTTAGTGAGATGTTGTGTGTTTTTATTGATGCAGTTGGTCAAACATCAGTGGACTTCATTAACGGTCTGATTTTATGTTGTTGTTTGCTAATTAAGAGATAAACCAGGAAACTGTCAGCTGACGTCTGCAGCAGATCTGAGATCAGATCAGGGATTTTACAGAAGCACTAACAGATGTGAGTGGACTCAGCTGATACGTTAAGCTGGAGCAGAAAGCATGGGCTCATTATGATGGGGTGTTTATGAAGCTTCAGGGTTTCTCTCTGAGGACTTAGGCTGAACTACAGACTGTAACATGAAGCAGAAACAATCTTCTTTAAACACCAGTTTGTGTTCAAGGTGAAAGCACTAAAACATCAGACCTATCAATGCAATAAATATAAGTTTATTTTACTTTGGGTATTTTTGTAACTCTCTGGATAAAGTCTATGTTCTGTTTTTATTTTATTCTATTTTTTACTTAGATTTTTGTATTTTGATAAAACCTTTTTGTCCATTTATAGGATTTTTCACTAGTGTTTTGTTATTCTTTTTTTTTTTTAATTGTGCATTTGTTTTGTTTATTATTGGACTTGTTTTTCTTTTACTCACTAATTAGCCCTTTCTTATTATACTGAGATGATCATTTAAAGGTATGAGAATAAGCTGAGGAAGTTTAATAGGATTCAAAATAGAGGTTTGGTGGAGATGAAGATCAGTAGGAAAGATATTTGAGATTCTTTAAAGATCTAACAAACAAAACAAAATGTCAGCGATGAGTGTGGACTTAAATCAAGCAATCAGCTGAGAGCCGGACAGAGTCTGGATCTGATCCTGCAGCCACGTCTCAGTGAAACACATGGTATTCTGTCTGATCCTCATCAGAGCTTCAAGCTGGTCCATCAGATTAAGAGATCCTCGTTATGATGATGGAAGTGATGGTCTACACTTCCTCCTCCTCTCTCCTCTTTGCTCCTGCTCTACATCCACTCCTCCTCTTTACCTCCTCTGGGGTTTTTGGTAACAGTTTTGGTTTTATTAGCATTTGTGAGATGTTAATAGCCTCTGTGCACGCATCAGTTCCGTGTTTGGCGTGAGGATGGTACGAGACTTCCGGTCTCCGTGCTAAAAATGGGAGGTGGGAAGTTGATCTTGTTGATAATGTACAGAACGGCACACAGCAGTGGTGGTTAGACCTGCTATCAGTTTGTTATTGAAACGCAAATTTTGTCAGTGTACATGTCATGTTTAGGACATGAACACATAAAAGCAAGATATAGAAGGCCACGCACAAAAAAAGAAGAAAGATTTGCAAAAAAAGAAAGATTTACAAGCTCCCGAAAGGAAACTAGCAAGCGCAGTATGTGCTTCCAGCGGCTACCGGAAGTTTACGTCCATCCTGACCTTCTACCGGAGCTTACGTCACGTAGCTGCGTGCACAGAGCCCATTAGCTGCTCTCTTTTGTAAACAAGACTCTTGTTGTTGTCCAGATATCCATTAATCTTCTTTTAGATGAGCTTTTAATGGTTAATTACTAAGAAGAAACCTGTCAAAACAGTTCAGATGGTTGAAGCTTCATTAAGGATTTTTGTTTTTGCAAAAGAGACAAAAACTGAATATTTAACATCATTAAATAGTTTTCAGCTGCCTTGTGAGGGCAGTGCTGTGTGTGTGTATTCATGGAGTCACAGAAGTGGCCTTCATCAGCCAATCAAACCCTGGAATCAGGAGCACTCGAGGCAAACGAGTTGTTTTTAGCTGCCGAGTGTTTCCTGCCACAAACAGCTACTTTAGTGGCGTTCTTTGAGCCACACAGAAACCTGTTGCTGCTGTCAGAGCGTGAACTCCAGAGATGAATCGCTGACATGTGTTTCCCTTCCACCAGCTGACAGCTGGAGGCCTGCAGAGGATCAGAGCAGAGGATGAAAGGAGCTGCTCCAGCATCAGGGAACCAAAGTCCCAGGAGGTGGCTCGATGCACGGCGAGGTTTTTCAGTTTCAGTCACACCACATGGACAAGTTGTTACACTGAAGGACAAACGAGTCCGACAGATAGATGGGAAACAAAACACTTAGAGTTATCATCAGTCTAAAAACCTGCGCACCTCAAGATCTGAGGATCTGATTCCTGCAGGTTTCATAAAAAAGAAACGTGAAGTCAGAAGGAACAACTGCAGTAAATACAATTTAAAAGGAATGTTCATTCATGCACACAACACCTGACAGAGAGGTGATGAAGTTAGAAACAGTGAGGAGGGATGGTACAGCATCTGTGTTTCCTGTCATTCAGCTCAACCACAGAGATTTTAGGAATCGTCTTCAGGCTCTCTTTAATTTTTGTAACACTCAAAACAACAAAAGTTGTTTCAAACAGGGAGATTTCCTTCAGATTCAGGAATAAAAAATGTTTTAGACCAGAAAAATCCCATCAGAATCCTGATAAACAAACACAGCTTCTTCAAACACGTCACATTTTAAGTGAAGTCTAACTTCAGACTAAACTCCATAAGGTGTTAATATAAACTGATTCTGATTATTTCTCTATAGGACGGGATATTTATCAGATCATGTTTATATTTGTTTTAATAAAAGTTCCTTTTTTATGTGAAAAGCTGATATTCAAATAAATAATTGAAGAAGCTTAAAGCAACAATAGGTAGTTTGTTACACTTTAAGCTAGAGCATTAAAATTGATCTAATTGATTTTTGAGTTAGAAACTTTACCATTTTCATATTTGCCACCACTCTGCTGCCCTCTACTGGCCAGATATCACACTAAACAGTTTTGAGGAGCGGGTAGGTCTCCTAGATGATGTCACTACCTGCTTTAAGGCCAGAGTTACCAGGAGTGGTAACGGTCGGGGAGGAGTGATGGTTTCAGCGAGGGTTTCACGGTTAACCAGTCTGACTGAATGATCAGCTGGAAGCGGTGACGCTCGACCTGAACGAAAACATTTCCTACACAGGAGTACATGGGGCTCTTCCCCGCTAGTACAATCTGAACCAAAGACCAACGGGTCCAGTCGGATTTGGGTTGAGTAACTATTTGGACGTACTGAGTCACGCTTGGACAGCGGAGAGGCAGAGAGAGGCAGAAAGAGAGAGCGAGAGAGAGAGAGGCAAAGAGAGAGAGAGAGACTGTTTCTAAACTGAAAATAATCACACATTCAAAAAATGTAAAATACAACATCTTTCTGATGACATCATTAGGTGAAAATGTAATTAGAGGTAAAATAATGTCATTTTCAACACATAAGAAAAGAATAGAGAACAAACGAACTTAGGAATTAGAGGAAATCATTAAATCTTTAGAGACTTCCCAGGAAGAAGAAATACAGGGCAAAGTACGGAAAGCAAAGCTAGAACTAAATGAAATTATTAATAAAAAAATTAAATTTTTAGCACAAAGACTTCGAATAGAAAACTTTGAACATAGTAATAAATCAGGTAGATTTCTAGCCAACCAGTTGAAAAAAAATAAAGAAAAAACAACTATATCTGCAGTTAAAGACGTGACTGGGAATACAGTTTATGATCCTGAAGGTATAAACAACACTTTCAGAGATTTTTATAAAACCTTATACTCTCCACAGATTAACCCATCAGATAATGAGATTAATCAGTTTCTAGACAGAATAGTACTTCCTAAACTGTCAGATGATCAAGCGACGGCCCTGGACTCACCATTAACCCCAGCTGACCTCCAGGAGGCCCTTAAAACCATGCCCAATAAGAAGGCTCCAGGTCCAGATGGATTTCCAGCTGAATTCTATAAAGAATTCTGGGATACTCTAGCTCCAATCTTCTTCAGAATGATACAGGAAATAGAAGGAAATGGCAGACTACCACCAAATATGAACTCTGCCAACATTAGTCTCCTGTTAAAACCAGGTAAAGACCCTGTACTTCCTACCAGTTATCGTCCCATATCACTTATTAATGCTGATCTCAAAATCATCTGTAAAGCCCTCGCTAGAAGATTAGAGATGGTGACTCCCCTCATAATACATCCTGATCAGACGGGTTTCATTAAAGGAAGACACTCGTCCACAAACTCACGTAGATTACTTAGTTTGATAGATTTCTCTTACAGTAAAAACATTGAAACTAGTATTTTATCTCTAGATGCTGAAAAGGCTTTTGAC
>SSNR01000124.1:1202607-1226650 GCA_006937965.1 Callopanchax toddi | reverse complement strand
CACACAGTAGTGTAGTATTTTAGACACACAGTAGTGTAGTATTTTGGACACACAGTAGTGTAGTATTTTGGACATACAGTAGTGTAGTATTTTGGACATACAGTAGTGTAGTATTTTGGACACACAGTAGTGTAGTATTTTAGACACACAGTAGTGTAGTATTTTGGACATACAGTAGTGTAGTATTTTAGACACACAGTAGTGTAGTATTTTGGACACACAGTAGTGTAGTATTTTAGACACACAGTAGTGTAGTATTTTGGACACACAGTAGTGTAGTATTTTGGACACACAGTAGTGTAGTATTTTAGACACACAGTAGTGTAGTATTTTGGACTTGGACTCTCATGGGCTCACATTTGAAAGCCACGTTAAATTCATGTTTTCCCATAAGGGGAAGACTACTTCCTGTTTTCAGAGACTCCGCCTGTTCTGAGTGATGTCACCAGTGGGTGTGGTCTTTACTGTATATAAATAACTGAACTCAAGCATCCTTTAACTGTTTCAGATTATGACCGTAGAGGATGAATTCTGACTCTGTCCAAACCCTGTAAAGCTGATTTATAGTTTAATTAAATGAAAGCATCTCGTCTCCATCGTGTTCATTTATTAACCGATAAAGAGTGTGACGGTTTTCTCGTTCCTCCACCATAAAACTTGTGTCATTGCTGAAGACGAGCTGCTGATGTGTTCACACGGACACACAATAAACCTAATTCACCTCCCACAACTGAGGGCCGTGCATCAGATGACACATGCGCTGGTTGATTTCAAGGTTTCTGTTGGTGTAGTTTTTCCTTTTATTGGATCAGTGGTGGAGCTCCAATACGAGGCCTGAAAAGCTTTCCTCACAGGTCACATCGCTCACGCACATCCTTTTAGAAGCAAGGCTGATGATTCATTCAGCCTTTTCTTTTCACACAGAAACGGCACTCCGAACATTTTATTATGAAAGGAAATGATTTCTGAGTGACTGCAGCACTCAGAGAAATCAAGGACTTCCTCTCAGGAACGCAGAAAGAAGCTCAGCCACACGTCATCAGTCAGTGTCTCTCAGAACTTTTTTTATTTCCCATGCATAGTTTGGACAAGAGTGTAGTGGAGCTGAAAAGAAAAAAAATAATTAAAAAAGGAAATAAAAGTGTTGACATTCATTGTGATTTTCTCAGTTATAAACAAACGAATCCTTAACAAAACATGTTGAGAATCTTTTAAACAAAGTTTCTGTGAAGGTTCAAATCTTTCTAAAAGTCCTTCAAGGAGACTGATGACGCATTCAGGACGGGAAAAAGTGCTGCGTAACATAAATACATAAAAAAGTTTCTAAAACTAAAACATTCAGCACGTTTTTACACAACACAGTGCAACTAAACGGGGGTGCGTTCAAAGAACTCTCAGATCCTCGACGTGTGACTGAGTGACAGGACTACTTCTTCTCTGCTTTAGGAGCTCAGAGCGACTGATCGACACATCTGTAAACAGCTGCTTCAATCTGCAGCAGGACAGGACACCAACCAGGACACAAAATTTAAAAACATCCAAACAGGAAGTGAAGGTGTGTAACGGAGAACCTGGACAGCAGATCCCTGTTGATTCATTAATGGGATGCTTCTGGGATTGTGTTCATGCTGATTGTTAATACTTAATTATGACGGGTTGTAATTTTAGTCAGGCTACGAGAAAAGCAGCTCAGGTCAACAAAAAGAGTTAAAAGTTGGAAACCTTTCTCCCAGTTGATCTTTTTGTTTAAAACCAGTTGATGTTCAGAGTTCTGTCGTCTCTAAAGATCAGATGGTGTCATAAGTGGTCTCTAGGAGGTATCAGCGAAATCCTACTGGGTTCCTGTATGTAAGTAAAACAATACAACCGCTCTGTGTCGAAGAACGATTTTCTTGGATTTTGAATTCTTGATTGAGTTAAAAATATTTAAGAGGAAACAAACAAATTAACCTTTAATTCTTCCTGGATTATTAATTTAAATTAGGGCTGCACGATATATAGAATATCTGTTGATATGAACATGATTTTGGGAAAGTTCAATGATACAAACGATTCCATCAAATTTCCCAAACTAACTGAATAACTGCATATATTTTTGACAATAATTCCTAAAGTCATGCAGCTCTAATTTAAAGTCTTGTATTAAAAGATCTGTATTTTATGATTCAGGACGCTCAACCTCTTCACTTTATAGATCCATTCGGTACTAAATCAGGGTGCTTTAATTTCTGCTGGTGGAACAGGAAGTATGAGCAGCAGGTCGTCAGTCTAGTCTAACACACCTGATTTGAATCAACAGGTTTCTGCTGAAGAGGTAAGTCAACCGCCAGGTGTGTTGGATCAGAGAAACATCTAAATCAGGAGAACCTGGACCGGACGCAGCTGGTTTACAGGCGAACCTTTAAAATCTGATGCCTTTGCTTCCTGCAGCCTTTATTCCTACTGTTTGATGAACAACAGGCTCAGAGTGACCTCTGACCTTAGTGGAAACAAACCCAGACCCAGAGAGTTTTATACCTGGACAGGTCCAGGTTTTAGAATTAAATGAATTATTATATTTGCACTTTTTCGTAACAGAATGAATCTCTAATAGAGGGGGCCTTTGATTCTAGTGGTTTGTAAAGAAACTGAGACCCACTGGAACCAATATGAAGCCAAAACATTGAGATGAGACTTTGATCTTTTATGACAGAAAAATGCTGCTCTTTATGAAACAGCAGATATTTTTTTATGAAGGACTTTGAGGGATATTTAAAGGTAAATATGTTTAATAATCAGAGTTGTGATTGTGTTAATTTAGAGGAAGGGACAATCCAGACGCTCCGGAGCTGGTGTTTGGGGCTGGTTGTGTTTACTACCACTAGGTGTCACTAAATCCCACATTTTGGACCTTTAAGTTATTTTAACAAAAGGCCGGAAAATGCATCCTGTTAGTGAATAAACTCTGGGCAGGTCAAAGTTATTTACATGTCGGGTCGGATCAGGTCCAAAGTTAGACCAAAAAAGAAAAAAAAAATCAAGTAAAATTCTGAGAGAATATGGAAACAAAAACCCAAATCGGTGCTGAATTTGATGTCTTACTGTGTTAAAACAAGATGAGGCAGAATTCAGACGGCGAGCTGAATTGTCAGTTTTAGTGGCAGCCAATCAGATCGCCTCACGGATTGTGTCTGATTGTCTCCACAATTCAAGACGACCTGATGCCTTCTGATACGTTTGCACCAACAGTGGAAAATACAAAGTGTTTTACAGTTTTAGCTAACACTGTACTGCTGCATGGGAACACATAGACACGTAACGTGAGAGAGTTCACCGCTGTGCCTTCATCACCGGAGAGAAATCATCGTTACAAAAAGGTTTTAATGGACGTCTGGGAGAAACACTCTGAGGGAGCTGCTGGGAACAAAACCCAACGCAGCGCCGTGTTTCAAAGCTCACCGTGAACTCAGACGGCGTGAAAATAAAGTTCAGTGTGATCCCAGTGATTACTGTGAGGATATTACACATCTACACTTAGAAAAGTCACTTCAACGCACCCAGATCCAAACACGTCCTTCAAACAGTATGAAAAATATACAAATAAAAAATACAAATACTCTCAGACACCAAGTAGGTAGTTTTCTGTTGACGTGAAATCAGTGAGGACTCACAGATAAATATTTCACTTTTTTTTTCTCCCTTGGTTTTTCTTCTTCAAGAGAAAATAAAAATTTCTGTGTATGAAAGCAAAGTGTCCATTTTTAAACATCCTTCAGTAATTAATTAGTAACATTTTGATACCACATACACGTTTTCAGCTAAAAAGCCTCTCGAGTCAGAAAAGAGCCAGTGTTGAAACCAAAGCATCATAGAATTCTGTTTTCTTCAGAGATCATACATTATGCACAGATAATAAAAACATTAACAACAATCGAGTCCTCCATATCCTCCGTTTGGGCATGAAGGAGCTCAGAAAGGACTAAAGATTCATCGTAATCGGCATCGTCACTCCGAGTCTAATCAAAAACCTGTGAGATGGTGAGAAAGCTGTTTTAAATGTCCTGACGTGTCATCGCCACAGCGGAGGAAGATCTACGGATCGGGGGCACATCAGCGTGTGCAGGTAGCGTCCGTCTCAGCTCTTAGTGTGCAACAAACTTTGACCCATCAGAGGAGACTCAGTTAGTAACACCACCGGCAGCGGCAGGGCGTCGAGCCAGGTGAGTAACAGTCATTCATGCTGATGCAGAGCACTGATTTGACACCACCAGCAGGGGGAGCTTCTAGGTATTTGATTACTTGGACAGATTAAGTACTACGGGGCAGAGGAAGAGCCATGAAGCTCATTTCACATGTTCAGCACTATGGGAGGAGCAGTAGTACTTCTTGTGAGCTATAAACGTGGAGAGGCTGCTGAACTTGATGTTGCAGAGCCGACAGAAGCGGGAGTTCCCGTTCTGAACTGGGGAGATGACCGGGGTTTTGGGGCCTGTGACGGGGGCTGGGACAGGATGAGGTGCTGCGGTCTGGACCATGTTTTCTGGAAGGTGGGCGGAGGCCACCTTTTCCTTCAGAACCTCAGGCACAGGTGAGATAGTCAGAGAGGGAGCCCGAGGGGGGGAGACAGGCAGAGGTGAGGCAGCTGAAGGGGATCCTCCCCCAGCTGAGGGGCTGCCGTTCACCAGCGGAGAGACGGGGGAGGCAGTGTCGCTCCTGGCCTGTCCGTTGACGCCATCTCTGTGAATTTGTGAGACAAGCCTGGTCTGGTTGTTGGGGGAAGTGGACGCTCCGACAGCTCCGTCCCTGGGACTGAGGTTGGGGCTGCGGCTGACAGCTCCGCCTGGCTGGGGCGGTGTCTCCTGTGGAGGCTGAATGGTTACAACCACACCATGGGTCGTCTTGAAGTGCTCCATCAGGTCACACGTGATGGGCCTGTTTGGGCAGTATGGACAGACCAAGAGGGACAAACCAGCACCTTTAGCTCCAGATCCAGGAGTGGCTGCAAGCACAGTGCTTGTATGCGAGGGTGATGTAGCTCCAGAGGCAGGTAAGGCGGAGGGGCGGGGGCTAGAGGAGGCTCCCTGAGCCTGGGCGACCCACTCAGCAGGCAGAGCTTTAGCCTCGGTAGGGTGCAGGAGGTCCAGCCGCTCCTGTTGAGGCCTGCTTTTAGGAGAGGTGGAGGCCGACCTCTTGAGCCTGTGAAGCTGCTCCAAGGTGTGGGGCTGCAGGGTGGTGGCGGGGCAGTAGTAGGTTTTATGGGCCAGGTAGTTCTCAATGCTGTTGAAGCTGATGCTGCAGGCTGTGCACTTATGATAGTCAGTCAGAGGCAGAGCTGGGAGAACGCTACTGCCACTGCTGTTCCGAGGGGTCTCTCTCAGACGGGGCCTCTTGCTTAGGTCAATGGGGCCGTCTCCTTCAGGGCTGGAACCACCTGCACCACCAGGAGAGACTTCCTGCTTCACCACTAAGCCCAGAACGGAGGGAGATGGTGCAGAGGCTGCAGAACTGGCAGCGGCAGCAGCGTTCGCCAACGCTTCGGTCCTGGCCATGTGGATCTCGTACATTTTCTTCCTCTTGCGTGTGCGGATGGGCTGAGGAAGGAAGGTCGTGGCATTGGCTGTCTTGGACGTGTGCCCGGCACGATGGTTGGACGGGTCATGACGGGATGCACAGTAGAACCGTTTGTGAACAGTGTAGTTGTCATGACGACTGAAGCGGATGTTGCAGGCTTCGCAGAAGGTTTTGTTGGGGTCATCTTCGTGGTCCTCTGCAGAACCACTAGCAGGACTCTGGCTACCTTCGCTCGCTCTCCCTCCTTCTCCTCCTCCTCCTCCCCCACCCTCCCCTTCAGAGGAGGATGACACTCCATCTCTACCTGCTGGGAGCTCTGTCTTCACCTCCACCAGCTTCTTGGAGTCTGCTGTTCCGCTTCCTGCAGGAGGCTCAGAGTCAGCTGGAGAGGCGGAGGCTGCTCTGCTCGATGCTCCGACATGAGGAGATGAGCCGCGCGGCCCGCTGGAAGGCGTGGGGCCTGGGACTGTAGATCCAGATCCTGAGCTGTCTCCCTGGTGCCTACTGGAGCAGTACAGCCTCTTATGTGCATAGTAGTTGTTGATGTTATTGAACGTGATGTCGCACTCAAAGCAGGTGGCTCCTTTGAGAGGTGGAGTCACAGTGGCTGTTGTTGCAGTCGGTCCGGAGGCAAAGAAGGCAGCTGGGTTGTTCTGAACCACTGTCTGGCCCTGTTTCAGCCGGCTGTGGACCATCTCTGACATCTTAGCCAGGATCTCTGACGCCTGGGGGAGGATGGCTGCTTCGGGATTGAACATGTACTGAGGCAGGAACATTGCTCCTCCTGGAACAGCTGAGCCTGCTCCTCCCACATGGGCAGGACTAGAACCAGGAGTGGGACTGGTGGGTTCTGCCTTGATGGTTGTATTGGGTGGACTCTTTGGAGAGTTTGATTTCTGGCAGGAGGAGGCAGCTGGCTCTTCTTTTGTCTTCTTCCTATCATCAGGATCCTCCTCCTCTCCACCAACATTCTCATCCTCTCCATCTTCTTTCAGCTCCATTTGCTGCTCTTCTGTCTCAGATTCTGACTGCGGCTCCTCCTTGATCTTCAGGTCCATGGTCTGGGTGTTGGGACTGTAGTCTCGAGGTGTGGCTGAACTTCCATTTGTGCCGGGGCTGGATGAGTCTGGTTTGGGAACAGAAGCAAGGGGTTCCCTCTCTTGTGGAGACAGTTGAGGCTGTTCGACTGAGGAGGGGGTACTCTGGCGAGGAGTAGGGCTCCTCTCAGCAGGAACTCTGACCTCCAGGTGGGTTCGCACATGCTGCTGCAGCTGGGCAGGGGAGTCCGAGTTGTGTCCACAGACCTGACATTTGAGGACCACGCCGGAGTCTCCTGGGCTCAGTCCTGATGAGGAAAGAGATACTTAGAGTCACTTCAGATTCACATCAACCCTGATGACGAACCAGTCATCCAGGAGATGGGAGGACTTACCAGTGGACAGGGGTAGCTTAGGAAGGCCTGGACCTGGAGAGTAGACCTCGCTGCGAGATCCAGGTTGGCACACCATGTGACTGGTGACCAGGTGGCTGTAGAGAATGTCCCTGGTGGTGGAGACGAAGCCACAGCCGTGACAGACTCCATTCAGGGTGTCAGTGTGGACCTTCAGGTGGCGCTCACAGTTTGCTTTAGTGGTGAAGGCTGAAAGGCAGATGAGACAGACGAACGGACGCTCACCTGTGGACAAACAGATAGCAGATTAAATTAGATCCCGACCACATGACTCAGGTCGTTACAAACCCGAACCTTACCACTATGTGTGCGCATGTGGATCTCCAGAGAGCTGGCACTAGGGCAGCTCTTGTTGCACTGAGGGAAGGGGCAGATGCGCTCATTAGGGTAGGAGTCTTTGGGTTTGTCCTGCGGGGGGGAAGACGCTGCAGCCGGCTGCTTCTGCCGGCTGGCGCAGTAGTACATCAGATGAGCCTGCAGGTTCCTCTCGCTCCGGTACCAGATCCCACAGTCCTTACACGGGAAAATGTCCTCTGAAAACCAGTAAAACACAAACTATGATACAACAAAGCAGCGTTATTCAAGCAACTTCATGAAGCCCATTTTGGATCAGCTGGTCTCATCGGCTGGGTGTCCACGATAACGTTTATACTTCAGACCTTTATCTGTGATATTGTAATAATATAGAATGTATGGGGCTCTATAAAATCCTCTCATTCCAGAGGCAGTTTTTCTACCAAGTTTCTATTGTTTTCCCTATGTTTACAAATAAGGAATTTTAGATGCTTAAAAAACTTGATTCCTCCCAATTTAATGGGATAACAACCCCCCAAAAAAGTTTAAAATAGGCTTTGTAAAGGTCCTGAAAAACAGAAAGTCAGAGAGTGGTTAAACAGAGGAGTAGCTGTTCTTATCTTATGATTTCAGCTTACTACGACCACATCTAATAATCTGAGGTGTTTATGACCTTATTCAGGTTTATGTTGTGTAATCCTACAGGATGAAAACTAACAATTACAGTATGTGTGTGTATGTGTGTGTGTGTGAGAGAAAGAGAGATTCAGCCAGACTTTAGCGCAGCCAGCAGGAAACTATCAGGAGCTGCAGTAGACGGTAAGAAATGCCCTGTTTGAGGAGCTGCACTGCCATCTAGTGGACAAATAAAACATCACCATTTAAAGTCTTTACACTTGTCCTTCAGTTTTTTAAACTATATTTTAGGACTTTGCTCTCATCTCTTAATAAGGTCCAACGTCAGGAAAAACTAAAGATAAACAAATCTATTTTATTTACATTTGTTACAGCTGTTTGCTAAGATGATCTAACATTTGACAGCAAAGTGTAATTCACTTTAGTTTTATTAAAAACAAACTGGTTTAATTGTTTTTCATGCTTTAAAGTAAGTACTTTTGTTTTCACACAAAATAAACATTAAATAAACTCAATTCAAACTGCAACAAAGCACTGTAACATCAGAACGGTTTCAGATGCCCTGAAACCGTTCAAACTACAGAAACCTGACCGTCTGCCTTCAATGAGTTGACTAAACTTCGGCACAACAAATAGACGAGGAATAAACAGATTCCTCATTTCACCTTTCATTTGTTTGCACATTTAGAAACTGCTGTGGGTCGTCTTCTCTGTTTCTCTGATAATGACACCAACAGAGGACACTGAACTCTCTCTGAACACCTTAGCTGACTCGCTAACACTGACAAGGAGCTAAAAACTCAAACCTGTTAACAGCAATGCCACAGATACATTTTAATCTTGAACTACCAACATTAATAATAACAGGAATAACATAAAAATCTAAAATCTGATAGATTATAAAAAATTTACACTTTATTGATGAGAACAGAGCATTTTTTGAATGTAGTCAACACTTGATCCAAGTATTCCTGATATATCGTCTGGATGGCTGCTCTAAATGACCATGACTAGGTTTCACCAGCTACAGAACCAGAATTAGAAAACCTAAAATGAAAAGAGGCGACTGCGCTCTCAGATTTTACAGTCAAACTTTAACAATGATGTCGTTTAAATGGCATTATCTGATTCTTGCTGTATGATTAGAACCTTACTGGAGTTGTTGTGCATCTCGTTTAGTGTAAAACGCCGTTCAAACTTTAAGACACTCACTGTTGACGACGGCGGTGGCGAGGATGGCGGCCATGCCGGCCTGCTGAGGGAGCAGCTGGATGCCAGATCGCAGCGCCGCCGGGTACAGCGGCTCCTCCTTCACCACCATCGGTTTCTGTGTGACGAGGCTGAGCGGAGGAGAGGGCTGGGCTAGCTGGGAGGGAGAGGGGGAGGACGAGGAGGAGGGTGGAGGAGGTGACAGACAGGCTAGGAGCTTTCCACTGGCCGGGATCTCCCGGGTCACCTTACAGAACAACTCGTCACCTGAAAACAAATGGAACCAGTTCAGGTGGAGCTCTGCGACGCTGGAGGCGTTTCCTGCCGTCCTGCATCAACGGAAACTCACCTCGGCTGTAGACGGTGCAGTTGGCTGCTGAAAGGTCAGAGGTCAGGGGGAGGCGACTGATCCAACAATCAGGATGTTCACAGATCAGAGTTGGACTTGACGTCTGCAAAGCAAACAATCTTGATTGTTCAAAACTCATCACAGTCTAAATATCTGCAAAACATCAGTGTTTTAGTTTAGATGTTTGTTTTTATTAAAAAAAAGAATAGAAAAAGGATCAATCAAATAATTTAAAAACATCCAGTGACTCCTTCTGGAAGGAACTCATGAAAATGAAGCCTGTGTAGAAGTGATGGAGCTGAGAGGTAACTCTGAAGTTTCATTAAACCCTCCAGGCTGTTTGTTCTCAGTATGAAATGCCTGGAATCATAAAAACCTTTAAAACAAAAAGGAAGAAAGAACAACTCAAGCTGGGAATCTCAAAGTAAAATCAACCAGAACAAACTTCAGCAGGAAGTTTCGGTTATTATTTTGGTGGGAAATTAACCCTCGAGTCTCAAACAAAAACAAAACGCCGCTTTGACTCAGAGTCTCCGTCTTTCTGCTCTCCTGACGAAGAATTAACATGATCAAATAAAACACATTTCTTTGTGTCTGTCAAGTGTTCCCTCTCTTCTCATGTATCTTTACAGTCTGCAGATAATCAGACGCATTAACAGACAGTCGCCCATCAGCCGGCGGTAAACACTCGTCCTGAAAGAGCTGCCAGCGAGCCGACGGCGATTACAAACCCAGAAGGAAATGAGGGAAGCACAGGCTGAACAAAGCCGGCCAGAAAATAAAGAAGAGGAGGAATGAAAGAGGAAGAGAAGGAAGATCTGATGAGACTGTGTTCAGTCAGCTGCCGTAATAAGATCCAGAGCGGATAAAGTACTGGACAAAGAGAGGAGAGCCGACATGCAGATTCTGTGGAGGTATGAGATGAAAACAAAAACAAACATTCTCTGTCGTCGGGTGACTTCAAACTTTCAGCCTTTTCCAAAATCAAAACACAAAACATCTAGTTTATCCCTCAAACATCATTTGATAATTAATCAGAGAATGAATTTTTCTGTTATACTTTCTATTAATATTTTACATCATAGTCAGTTTAATTATCCTCCAGCTTGTTGTTCAAACTCACAAAGACCTTTAAAAACTTTTAAACACATCTGTTTGCTTCAAACATTCCAGGAATAAAATAATAAAACATGAGTCCAGAAATAAACAAACTGAGAGAAAAAGGCTCCTCCTCTCTTTAGACCTCTCCTCTCAGGCTCACAGAGAAATCTGTTATTCTGACATTTAGAGGAAAACTTAGACAAATGCAATAAAACACAACAAGCCAAATCACTGGCTTAGGATAATTATGACAATCTTCACATTTATAGAAACTTTACTTTCTAACCTTGAAAGTTATTTTCTTAAAAAATAACGTTACAAATTAAAGTTTGGTTCTCAGCTGTTTGATTCCCAGACAGAGAGGATTTCTTGATTTGGAACCAACTTCCCCTCCACATCAGACGGATGACCTATTGGTTTTTCTTTTGATGTTTCTGTGAAGCACTTTGATCAACAAATGTTTGAAGAGCGGTTGATAAATAAAGTTTGAGTTTAAACACTAAAATGGAACAAAGAGGACCTTTTCTCTTTTTTTGTTCGTAGTTATGTGGATCTCCTGTTGGTTTAACCCTTTAACTAGCAGGCCAACCTCTTTGTAAAGCATATTTAGAACACACATCTTACTGAAACTCTGACTTTAACTGGGGAAAAATAAATACAAAAAAAGAGAAAGTTTCAATAAAGTATGGGGATGTTTGAATAAATAGTTAAACATTATTACAGTCCATTATTGTTTAAAATAATTGTTATGTATATATGGAAGTTAAAGAGCTTAATGTGATCAAACGGTTTTTTTTAGTTGATTGAATCCAGAAAAGCTCAGAGATGCAGTTCTGCTCTGGATCCACTAGGGGGAACCATCCACACAGATCTGGACCAGAACTGACAGAACAGGACCAGCCAGTCAAGGTCAAAGTTGACCTGTTCCTTCATGTCCGTTTTACATAAAGTTTTAAACAAAATAAAACCAGTTTATTATGTTGCTGCTGAACTGTCGGCGCGCTGAGCGAATCTCCCTGTGAGTCGTTATCGCTGCAGACTGAAGCTTCCTGGGAGTAAAAAAAAAAGGAACAGGAAGCGTGTTTCATTCAAACTGACACGTTTGGCCAAAATAAACCAGATGACTAACACTGATAAACATCCTCATTACTCATGTTTCTGACATGTTCTTTCTCCAGCTGGATTAAACAGTCATAAATAACAAAGTCAAAATATGCTGCAGTTTGAGTCTTTTTTAGGTTCAGTTTTTACTGACCATCACTGCTGTGGCCTCGCTGAAGGAAAGTTGACATAAAAAAACAAGTTCAACAGTCCGAACCAAAAGCACCTGAACTCCAGACTTTCTGTTTGAGTGATAAAACACACTACAGGTGCAGTTAAGCCTCATGCATCAGGGACATTTTTGTAAGTGACTAAGTAAGTAAAGTTCATTTATATAGCACCTTTCACAGAAACAAAAATCACATAGTGCTTCACAAAACATCAAACTAAAAAGTGATTAAAAGGCAAAACAATCTAATTAGCACATTATTAAAACCAAATAAAGATCATAAAGACAAATGATTAAATTAAATGTGATTTAAAACACATAACGATCACATAAAACAATATTTATCCATTTGCACACATTTTTTCCTCTTCATCTGGCATTTTGGCTCTTAGTGCTCAAGGCACAATGATTTGTACCAAGATCTCTTTCTTGATGAAAATCAAATGGAGTTTTTTTTTCTAACAGATTAACAGAACACTGTGAAACAAACTTAATACATCTTCAAGTCACGTGTACTACCCAAAAACGGCCATAAAAACAATACTGATTAATACTTTTCCTGCATGAGTCTCTCAATCTATTCCTGCTCTGATCAAAACGATCAAATATTCAATCATTTTGAGAATTTCAACTTGTTAAGTTTGATTACGTGTAGTCACTGTTTTAATTTATGAAAAAGACACAAAAAATGAGTTGTTTTCCATATAACACATTTTGAGTATAGCTACCCCAAAATAACTCATTTCCACTATAGGAACAAAAATGTCCACATTCAAAAACTGCTATAAAAATAATAGGTAACAATAATAAAAATAATATTTTTCTGCTGTTTGGGGTTAAATCTTTTGATCAACTTCAGTTCTGATCAATATTACATTATTTTCAGGATTTTAACCCTTTAAATGTTACTTTGACTACGTGTTACTCATATCGTAACTCACTAAAAACGAGTTATCATCCCCCAGCCACCCAATATTTGTTTTATGGATAATAACTCATTTTTGTGTCCTTTTAATAAACAATAACAGTGACGTCAAGTAATCAAACTGGCACATAAAGGGATTAAATCCTCAAACTGATATGTAGTTTTGAGCAGGGCTGAAGTTGTTCAAGAGATTCATGCAGAAAAAAGTGGAAAAAATTTAATCAAGTATTGTTTTTATGGCAGTTTTTTGGAAGTGGACAAAAATAAAGTGATGCCTGTTAAATGTGGTCTTTAAGCTGCTGGAGGAGTCGAGCTGTTTGATCATGACTGAACCACTTAAAGGAAACCCAGAACAACTCCTGACTAAAAGGAAAGCAAGGGGAGATTATTTTCATGATAAACTGTCAAAATAAAACTGAAATACTCCGTTTGAATGAAAACATTTTCTAACTTCGGCTTACAAAGGATGAAAATGATTTTTCAACTCTTAATTGGTTTATTAAATTACCTCAGCGGGATACGAAACTGTGTTTTAATCTGTTCTGAAATAATCAATCAGTTTACAGACCAAAGTAAAAACGATGAGGCAAAATGTTCTGAAGTCAGAAAACACATGGAGCACAAACAGCTGCTGCACTTCTCTGAAGCCTCCTGAACTCCAGGAGATCTTCACAGTTAGAGGTCAAAGGTTAACATGCTGTTCAGGGGCCAGATCACTTCAAACGGAGAAAACCTGAAAGGTTCCTGGAGTTCAATTCAGACAGAACGGATCCAGAAACCAGCACAAGCAAAAAGATTAGAATGTTTTTTTCTAACTCACCAACCAATCAGATCCCGGCACACATGCACAGGTCACACAGGTGAATCTCTATATGCTTTCATATAAACTGGACCAGTTTAGTTGTGATTCTGCAGTAAATGGGATTTAAGTTTAAGCACAGATAGAACTCAGAGCATCACTACACGGCGCCTGAAGGCATCACTCCAGGATGTATTCAGAGCTTCTCTCCTCTTATCAACACCCTGAAGTCCTGAAAAAAGAGCCTGCTGGCTGTTCCTGGGTCAGTTTAACACCAGAGGGAACTAAAACTTTAGGACGATCCAACCTGAGAACGTCGACAAACTACTTATGAAATTCACTTTTATCGCTTCACACGTTCTAGTCCTAACAGCTCTGACAGGTCGTTTTCTTTATTTCTGCTTTATCGGTTGCTGTAAACGTGTGCATCCTCTGATGTCTGACACGGTGAGACGGATCACTGGAAACGCTGCAGATGTTTTCTGTGTGAAGACGTGGAGGACAGACAGAAGGAGGCCTGAGTCTGTTGTGCGGTGAAGGCTGAGGCAGAGCGGATTGTATTTCATGTGGAAGCAGCGCAGATGTGGAGATACGGCTGCTTTTGTTTTAATTTGTAACCCAATGCTGGAGCCGTCTGAGCTGTAAGTACCGCTAATTTGTTTCAGACTAATTCATCACGGACGCAGCTTCGGAATTCACTACAACACGGAGAGCTTAGTGAGCGGAAAACGCACAGACATACAAAAACAAGAAACAAACATGCTTCAGAGGTCTAAAACAGGAAGTCATTCCTCTCTGAGACCAGCAGCTTCATGTACAAAGACTGAGACCAAAAGACAGCGTACACACACACACACACACACACACACACACACACACACACACACACACACACACACACATCCAGATCAAATCTACGTATGAATCCAAGCACGTCCTTTGGGAAATCCACTGAGTGTGCAATTAATTGCAAATGAAGGAATACCAGACTCCTCCCCCTGACACACCTCCATGCAAGTAAATCCTGTATAGTTTTGCTCCTGTCTGCACAATCAAAAATATGGTCTAGATATGAGAAGAGGAGAGGTTTTACAGACTATTAGTTGGAGAAACTTCTAAATGGGAGATATAGTTTCATAAAACCTTTATACTGGTCTGGCTCAGTGCTGAGGGACAGTGTGTGGGCAGCACTAATGTCTCAGACGGTTAGAGTGCTCTAGTTGATCCAGCAAAAACCAGGAAGTCACTCACTTGAATCACTAACTAAGGATGCCTGGACCACAGGGTGACGTTTATAGAGGTTAGTTAATATTAGAAGAATTAAGAGAAGTTACATCCTACAGTGTGTTAGTTAGTCCACCTGCTCTTTATTAGAATGAATAAATCATGCTGAACCGTCAACTCGACACAGTGCTGCTGGGTAGATTTAAACATCACATTAGTGAAAATGCTTCCTGTTAACATAAACATGTCGATTCTGTGATGGTGATTTACAGCAGTGTGTGTGCGTGTGTGACAGCACACATTTAATCAACTCTGGCTGTAATTTTTACTTTAATGTTCAACAGCATTATATGAGAATTCAATAAACCTGGATGACATCAAACTAATCCTCGTTCTCACAGCTGGCATGGTTCAGCTCAGGGTCGACTGCTGCAGTCCTAATTGGTCCGCCAGCTCCCTCTGAGATGTCCCTGCTGTGGTCAGCAGCTGTACGATGGGGCAGCGTACGGCTCGCTCAGACCGGCTGTTAGTCCATTATTGATAGGCTACAATAAAATGTAGCAAAGAACTTTTCTGTTTGTTCAAAAATATCAGATTGTTGAGTTCTGTTCATTCATCCCGACGGACTCTAAATCAAACAGGTAGTGATCAACAAGTTCTGTAAACAAAGACTGTAAGAATAAATGCTAAAACTCCTGAACTACAATCATTTGATCAGTTTTGGATGTTGAACTTTTTGATATGTGCAGAACAAATTTACTTGTCAAACGAAAAGAGTAAAGATGCAACACTAAGCGCTCATTTAGGTTCACTGGTCTTAAAGTTGTAATTTTTTTCTTTTACCAGTTTGAAACACAAAAATAGGAGGGTTTAACAGTAAATCTGGGCCATCTTGTTTTAAAGACTCACAACCAAGAAAGGGGCAGAACATGAGCTTCATCATGCAAGCAGCGAAACGTCTTCAAAGAACCAAAGAAGTCCAGTCGCCTTTATTTAAAACCCTTTTTTGGATTATCATGACCTGGATGACTGAGAACCTTCACCAGCATATGGGCTTCATCAGTTTTTACAGAAGTCAAAACCAGCTGATTGCAGTTGTTCCTAAATCCAAGCCGTCAGGCTGAAAAAGCAGAAACACTTTATTTCATATGTTGCAACATGTCCAGGAAGCATCATGATGTTTCTTTCCTCAGACCTTCTCATGTGAAGGTGGTCTGATGTGAACTGATGAGCAGATCTACGGACCGCCCGGCCCTCCATCAATCTGTGGGACGTCAGGCCTCCCCGGCTGAGCTCCATCTCGCCTCAGAGCGCCGCTTTAAGCCCCCATCAGCCTGAGGAGAGTCTTTGAGCCGCAGTCTAAACCCCTCGCCCGGACCCCGGTCCCCTCATGAATATTAACCAGCCCCGAGCCCCGGCTTTAATCTGCCTGATCCCCCGCACTGCTGCCGCCGCCACGATAGCGAATCTAATTATTTGGTCTGATATTAACCCCCCCCCCCCCCCCCCCCCCCCCCCCCCCCCCCCCCCCCCCCCCCCCCCCCCCCCCCCCCCCAGCAGCCTGCGACGCCCTCTCCTTATCAGGCCTGAAAACACCCTCCCTCCTTCAAGATAAAACCTGAATGCAAATGATGCCGGATGATTTTTTATTTTCTCCTTCATTCAGCGTCAGAACTGACTTCCTCCTCTCAGTGGAGACAAACAGCCCTGATGATGATGATGATGACATGAGCCTAACTAACCCCTCCATGTGACCCCCGACCCTGCAGATGAGCAGATTAGGTCTTCTCGGTAACAGCTGCCAACGGCTGCAGTTTTACTGCTCCCACTGGGGAATAAAAGTGTTTGTCTATGCAAATCACTGATGGGACATCTAACACATCAACATCTCACTGCTGTAAACCGTTTCACATCGTCTAATATGGTTTTTACACACGGCGTGCAGGTCATTACATGTAAAACACACAGGTAAATGATTCACCTGAGCCCATCCACCGGGAGGACTCAACACAAAACATTATTCTACATGTAAACACAAAGTTCACCAGAAGCCTGAAATCATTTACAGGTCTGAGTTACAAAATCAGGAGAGGAGTTTCCACCTAGTATGAGATATGAAACTAAAGGCAGAATGATTGGTGTTAAGGTGGTCGTCCTCCAGTCAGAACCATCTGTCTGCATTCAGGAGTCACCACAAAGGTCAAAGGGGTTAAAAAAACACACATTAAGAGTGATTTGTGGAGGATACATAAAGATGATACACCAACATCTTTTTACTAGGCTATTTCTGAAGGAGTTTCTAAAATGTCTCAAAACATTCACAAGTCAATTTCCTCATGAGTAACGTGCCGCTGTGTGAAAAGTCTGCAGAGCAAACTTCATCTCAAAAACAAAGAATTGTTACAGGAGTCTGGAACTCTTCTCAGGCATGGTTCTAAGTCAGAAAGTACTAAAAATAGGAGAAAACTCAGGGAGGAGTTAGACAACTAAGAAACTAAAGCCAGTACCTCACTCGACTGCAATTTTTTTTTGTCTCCAACTCCTCCCAAAGTTGTCTCACATTCCTCCACTTTCTGACTCAGGAACTAAACTGAGAAGAGTTGCAGGCATCACAAAATGGCAACTAAAATCCTAAACAAATTAAGGCAAACTGAAGACATTTCAACACAAAATTGCAATAAGAAAATCTGCAGGACATTATCAAGAATGTTGTGTGAATATTGCAATTTGTTTACAGCTTTGAAATACAAAAATACATTCTAATGTAGGAATTCAGGGTAATTCTAACTGGAAATGTGCATTTTCTTGCAGTGTTGGGTTTCAATCGAATCACTTTTCTTTAGATTTTTCCTATAATGTCATTAAAAATCAATAATTGGAATTTAAGTTCTTGATTTTTGCAAGAAGCTTCCCTGTTGGCTTTTAGATGACTCTTGAAGGTCTTTGGATTCTCTTTGAACAGAAGAACAATCTGAAGGAACTCATGTTGGACAGTTTAATTATCTAATAAAATAAAGATCTGAAACAGGAAGAGCAGCAGCGGCTGAAACGTTTTGTTTTCTCACAGCTCGCTCCAGAAAGCAGCTTTTTCTTGCATCCAACTCATGCAGATTGGAATTTAATAAGCTGCTCCGCTCCTCTCCTGACCTTTTCAACCATCTTTCATTCGTTCATTCTTCCCACAAAATCTCTCATTCCATCATGCCGTTCATCCTCTTCCTCTCGTCTCCTCTTTCACTCTCTTCTGCACCACCTCTTCTTTCTTAACCTTTGATTCGCTTCCTCTCGCCAACTCTCGTTCCCCCTCCCTCCATCATCCCATCTCTCCCTCTCTTCTCTTCATGTCTCTTATTCTATCTCTACAGGAAATGGTTTTCTTTCTCCATCCAGGGGGTTGGAGGGGTGGACTCACTGTCCCAAACAAAGAGGTCACTGTGTGAATCCTCCAAAAATACAAAGAAGAAAAGGAAGGCAGATAAAATCAGAAACCTTCTCTCATCCGCCTCTCTGATGCACACAGAGACACACTCTACCTCCGCTGCTCCCTCACAGCGTTTCGGGAACATTTTCACACCGTATTTTCCCTCAGAAGGCCGATCAGTTTGTGTCTGGTCGTGATGGTGCACCGAAGGCTCATTCATGCACATCTGCACACCTCAGACAAGAAGAAAAAGCAGCAGAAAAAAGAAGGAGCCAGGTTTGATGAGCTGCATGCAAATGACATGTAAAAATATAAAACTGAGCTACTTAAAACGGGAGCTGAGATAAGAGATTTGAAAATGAGGCACTCTTGGAAAGCGGGCTCCTGAACTGCTGAAGATGAAGCTCAGAGATACAGAGGATAGAGGTTTCCCCCTCTCCTCTTCTCCTCTCTTGCACCTCCTATGTCCTCCTCCTCCTCCTCCACCCTGCAGGATGATGACAGCCTGATGCAGATAGCAGCCAGTCATTTCACTGAGTGATGAACACCTCCTCTTCCTCTCCTCCACCGTTTCCTCTCATATTTCTTTTTGTCTCTCAGGTTTTGTTTTCGTTAATGAACCTCCTCCTCAGTATTTTATCTTTTTCCCTCTTTCTGTCGGCAAGATGAGCTCCTCTGTCAGGTGTCAGAGGAACAGAGGGACACGATGTGAGCCGATCACACAACAGGAGACCGTGGCCTTCACGGAGAACTGATTCATCTGCGTCACATGGGAGCCGTCATCTCCATCAGTTCAAAAACTCATCTGAAAACTCTAAATCTGACCCTAAACTGATGCCAGACGGCATGTTTTAACTCTGTAAGGTCACGTAAACGATAATAAAATAAAAAGCAAAAACAAAGATGAAGATAAAGAGCAGCAGGATTCTGTGATTTTTAACCAGGAGCTGAGATCATCTAATTAAATCAGTAAATCTGAAAATGTCACCTTTAAATCCAGATTTAATTCAGATTTATACACCAGACTCATTTACACAGTGATAGACGAAAAACCTAATCAGTAAAAAAACACCTGGTCTGAGCCCCTTTTCACCTTTTATCCCATAAAAAACACATTTTCTTCCACTTCAGGATAACAAAATCTGTTTTACTCTCATAAAGACTCCTCATTTACTACACATTTTTATCTGAAAAAATAACAATATTAAAAAATAGTAAATGAAAAAAGTAGTCTACTTATAACCAGAGTAATAAATTATTATAATAGCTTTTGTTATTAGAGTGAGGATAAAGATTTATTCAGATTTGTATCTGCTGTCACCAGAACGGCTGGTGATGTAAAATCTTGCAGGATCAATTCAAAAGACAAATGTTTCTTTAAAGAAATACTTATCACTCTCCATCTTTCCTGTCAGAGTGAAAAAAGTTCATCTTATGTTGAGAAACGATGGAGGAATGGTTGTTTTGGTCAAATCGTGACCAAATATCACAAGATCTCACGTGAGCGTGTGTCAGCACTCAGTGTGTCACTAGGATTTAGTGTATTAATGTAAATAATAGGATAATA
Source organism: Callopanchax toddi (assembly GCA_006937965.1). Classification (NCBI taxonomy): domain Eukaryota; kingdom Metazoa; phylum Chordata; class Actinopteri; order Cyprinodontiformes; family Nothobranchiidae; genus Callopanchax; species Callopanchax toddi. Next base: position 1,206,855 of record SSNR01000124.1, on the reverse strand, counting down.
AATAATAATGTAAATAAAGTTGATAATGACATTTGATTTAATGAGCTCTAATGAACAGGTCTGGCTTTTATTTAATAAAGTCTTTCAGTACATTCACAAAAAAACAACTTTTGCTTAAAAAAAGTCAAACCAGTGTGTTAGAATGCTGTTACCTGTTTGTAAAGCCTTTGTTTAGTTTATGATGTTTACGCTGCTGCAGTAGCATGTACATTAGCGTAGTAATTCAGATGTTGTTAGAATGAAACTATCTTAACAAGCTTATCTCTCCCGCTTATCCGGATCCGGGTCACAGGGGCAGCATTCCAAGTAGGGAATCCCAGACCGTCCTCTGCCTGGCCACCTCCACCAGCTCCTCCAGCAGGACCCCAAGGCGTTCCGAGCTCCTTACCCTATCTCTAAAGCTGAGCCCGAGCACCCTGCGGAGGAAGGGATCTCGTTCTTTCGGTCATCACCCAAAGCTCATGACCATAGGTGAGAATTGGGACGCAGATTGACCGGTAAATGGAGAGCCTTGATTTCTGGTCCAGCTCCCTCTTCATGACAGACTGGTATTATCACTGCAGACGATGCCCCGATTCAGTTAAACAAATGGTCACATGCAAAATGGCAGAGGTCCCAACACATCAGTTTTGACTTTTTGAGTAATAATCATTTGAAATGCGCCTCTAGTTTGTCACTAATCTACAGCAGCATCTCATCAGATTTGGCTAGCCGAGTATTTCTTCAGTGAGAGGACTACTTCCTGTTTCTAGAGACTCTGCGTACTTTGATTGAGGTCACCAGCAGGTGTGGTCCTTACTGTAGATAAATAACTGATAGTGTGAAACTTCAAAATGACCAAAATAGCCTTTGACTTTTCCAAAAAGTTTGTTTTAAAGGAACTGGTGGACTAAAAATCGACATCATGTCCACGTCACACTAAACACTCAAGAAAAAAAACACTGAAGGTTTAAATTCATGTGTGTGCTTTAAAGTTACAGTTCACATCACCTGATGTGGGTTTCTGTAGAAACGTTATGATGAACAACCTCAGTTTAGAGAAACAGAGATCAGTTCTGAATTAACGGACAAGCTAAAAGTGTCCTAAAACCATTTCCATCTCAAACATTTTATAGAAGTTTAGGCAAATGCTAATTTATAACCTTTACATCTTCATAAAGTTCCCATATCATGGTTATTCCAGCAATATTATTCAATCCCAGGCAGAGAAAAAAAGGAATTTCCCAAACCTCATTCTCTAACCTTTACCTATTTCTGATGCACAAATAAAAACAAAAACACAAAATGTAAAAAAAGCATGTTTATAAATTACATTTAAGTGATCCTGTTTGTAATTTAGAGATTTTAGTATTTTTTAAACAAGCAACACTTGAACTTTTCTTAAAAAAAACTTCCAACAAATCTGAACTAACTCTTTAACGTAATTCATGGAGATAACAGTTTATATTTGTTATAAAATCTGATTATTTTGAGAGAGACGTGCTACATCTCGTTTAGCTCTCCAGATCCTGTTTAATGTTCCTGATGCATCACGTTCTTCTGGGGGGCATCGCACAAGGTGCTTCAACACTCACCGTAATCATCGATTTGTCATCTTCTGAAGGAGCATCGTTTTAATTAACATTCTAATTTGATGGGCGGAGGAAAGAGAGAAACAGAGAGGCAGAGAAACACTGTTGATGAGTCCAGATAAACTCTGAAGATCAGAATCAGGATGTAAACAAACCGACTTGGAGTCAATGAGAAAAGCGCTCGAGAGAGAGAGCGAGGAGGAGAAGATGATCACCTTCACGCGTCCTTCCAGGGAAAGTGAGGAAAGGAGGAAGAGGAGGAGACAGGAGAGGAGGTGGAGGGAGTGAGAAGAGACGAACCAAAAAGTGTTTGAAAAGCCGTGGGTGGCGCTCCTTATCGCCCCAGTTCTCCTGGAGAGATTATTGGGGGATTAGTGAGAACGCTTGTTTCTAAAACATGATGAAAAGACGTTCGGTGCGTGATAACGCTTTGAACTCCCTACTCTGCTCCTTCTAGGATCGTGCCTTCAGGCCGCCTTTCCATGAAAGACAGGATAAGGGTGGGGTGAGCTGCTGGGAGCTGCTGGAGGAGGAGGAACAATGAGCTGATGTTGTAAGTGGAGCTTCTTTTGTTGCACACTTCATTCTGGACACCCATCCTTCTGGAGGATGCAACAGATGCAACAAACCCTAGACCTGAACTTGTGTTTCATTTGAGCAGCAAACTTTAAAACAATCCCACTACTTTGGTCCAATCACATGCAGTTTCACTATCAGTTAATTAAAGCAGGATCCAATCAGAAGAAGAAGAGATATAATATCAGATGTGTTACGAGCGATCCAATCCGAACAGCAGCTGCTGGATGCTGGGTTGCCATGGGAGGCTCGCTGACGAGGACCCGGTTGTTCACTGAACCACAAACGGAGAAGAATCAGCAGCCAGCTGATCAGCTGATCAGTAAACATTATTATACTCTGTTCTAAAGTCCAACAGCCATATCAGACAGAATATATTTAAATAGATAAATGGTTTTACGCCTCTTTCTCAAGAGATGCAAATGGCAGCATTTCCATATGACACAGACCAGTTAGCACGCTGCTAATCTAATGAAGGAGATCTGAGAGAGGAAGAGCGAGGACTGGATCTCATCGGCCCCACCTCGATTTCTTAGAACTCACCCCCACCCACACACACCATCAAACACATCGCTCTGTATAAGTTCACATCAAACAAGTCAGCACTGTGGAAGAGTCTGTTTGGGCTGGTGGTGCTGCTCATCCAAACGCTGGTGGACCCGTTCTATGGCTCCTTATTAAACCTGATAGCTTATCGGCTCACGTCAAGCACAGAGCACATTCGTTAGAGAAAGGTTAGGGGGGAGGGGGGTGCTGGAAGAGAAACCGAACGGGTCGAGCCAACTTGAACCACAAACAGAGGTGAAAGGAAAAGAGGAGCAAGTGAGGAAGAAGCAATGAAGCAGAAGAACGCTGCATCCAAACTGAGATAATCAACACAGGAGATTAAAACAGGAAGAAGTAATTCTACTTCTAGAGTTATAAAAGATGCACACATGTTGCAGGTTAATGTATTATATGATGGAAGAAAAAGAAATGCTCACAAGACTGAAAACTTGTTAATTAAGTTGTTTGTTTTATGATGGCATGACAATGATTCCTCCGCCGCTATAAGGTGGATTGTCTTCTCTGGGTGGGAGGCAGGTCCTCCCTCAAGTGGAGAAGTTTAAGGATCGAGTGAGGGGAGGAGAGGGAGATCGACAGGTGGTTTGGATCAGCAGTGGAAAGGACCCAAAACCAGTCTGTTATGGTGAGGAGGGAGCTAAACCAGAAGAAGATTTATCAGCTGATCTACATTGCAGCTTTCACCAATGGTCATCAGCTTTGGGTACTGACTGAATTATTAAAGTAATGGATACAGATGGCTTTCCTCTGCAGGGTGACTGAGCTCAGCCTTAGAGATAGGGCAACAATCAGGAAAAACTCTGAGTAGTACAGCTGCTCCTCCACATCCAGAGAAGATTTGGTCAGGATGCCTCCTGGTGTTTAGCACACGACCTTCCAAAAGGAGACCCCGAGGTCAACCCAGGACATGCTGGGGGGACTAGGCTGGTTTGAGAGCTCCTTTGAAGCCACTGGAGGAGCTGGAGAAGGTAGCTGTGGAGAGGATAATCTGGGCAACCCTGCTGGGTTAACAAAATTAAGACTATGAATAAATTGCAATAAGTAATTTTGCACGTAAATAAATACTTCCCACACTTCCACATCTTATTGCAATTGTGTGTCTCAGACTAGAGTCCAGTCAGATTCTAGCAGATACAGATGTTTTCTTTACTTTTCAGGATTTCTGTTTTGTTGCAAAGCACCTGGTATTGTTTAAATTCTACATTTTAAAATCACTATTATTGTTGAATTTAAAAATAAAATCAGTTTGAATGGGAGCTGAAGTTTTAAATCTGATGCGTTTTAGAACCAGAAATCCTTCCTGATGTTTCGAGTTTTGGAGATGAGCAGATTTCTCCTCTCAAACACACCAGGCAGGATGGCCCTGACCCCTGCTGACCCCCAAGGGAGGGAAAGGGGGGGAGGGATGGATGGAGGAGGGGGAGGATGTGGAGTGACAGTGGGGAGAAGTAGGAGGAATGTGAGATTACAGCCACTATCTGCTGCAGATACCGAAGGTCCGTCTCCTCACTCCTTCAGTCCGCAGATACAAGGGGGG
>SSNR01000124.1:1161638-1202574 GCA_006937965.1 Callopanchax toddi | reverse complement strand
TGGGGTGAGGGAGAGGAGAGTGAAAATAGGTTTTAAGAGTGTGGATGGGATGTTTTCCATATGAATACAAACCCCTCAAACTAACAGAAACAGACTTCACAGTTTAGAGGAGAGAAAGAACAAAAGGTGATGGGTGAGAGTGAACCTGCGGGTGTGTGCGCACACACACACACACACACACGCGCGCGCGCGCGCGTGCACACACATCTATCTGTACACTCAGAAGCACACTGATAATAAACGAAATCTTAGAAATGAGAGCCTATCAAGCAGAAATCAATCACTGGGGTTTGTTGTCCAGGAGGATGGCGCCATGTGGAGATAAAAGACAGGCGGACGTCTGGGGAGGGCAGGGAGGAGCGCAGGGGGAGGAGGGGGAGACGAGGGGAGAGGATGGAGCAGGAGGAGGACGCTGAATGTGTGCCTTCATCTCCATCGTGACTTCATCTGGACTGGACTTCGTGGGTTCTGAACGTGTTCTTCTGGAGTCACGTCTAACGAGATGAAAACAAAAACGCGCTCAGCAGCAGGACTCTGGCGAGGAACGAGTGCGTGTGAATGACCCTGAACGTGAGAGCCTGCGTACGTTTGACTCCGCTCGTTACCAGGAAGCTGCTCCCAGGACCAGAATCATATGATTAGATGGACTCGCACATGATGCACAAACTCAGCCTCTGATAGGATCCATCCGGTCCCACACACTCTTCCCAAGCATCACACACACTCACAATCACGCAGCTGTTTTCATTTCCAACAACACTCACACACACACTGATGTTTTTATTCCTCGTTTCTGCTTCTTATCGGACCACCACTGACCTCTGACCTCTTCAACAGAAACTCCAGTCAGCTGGAGGTCTTCCTCCTGTACACTGATGAGTCTGATAAGTAAAAAAAAAACTAAAAACTTTTTTCTTAACAACTAAACTTGAAGTTGTTCTGTAACATTATTGGACGACTGAAGCTCAGTGAGTATCCTGATTGTGTGTTCCACTAAAGCACGAGTTCCTGTGACGTCTGGCAAAGCTCGGGTTCTGCTTTGAGACCTGGTAATCGACCTGAAGTGAGCAGGCTTGATGAAAGCACCTGGTCTGGTCCTGTGTTCATCCTGATTAATCCCAACTCAAATCTGGATTTAACTTTCTCCAGATTTCCAAAACACCAATCATAGTCAGGGTGATGCAGAAGATAAAACACGTTCACATTTTTTATGATTAATCAAAAAATTTTCTAAAGGCTGATACCAATGAAGCTGTACAGATATGACCTGCTGATTCTGATTATACTAAACTAACATTAACAGATTTATTTTTACCTCTGATTAACTTAAAAATGCTTATTTAGAAAGTAAAAGTTTCCACGTGAAAGATCTGTTGTTGCAAGTGTGAATTATCACTTATAAATAATGTGTTCATTTCTGAAGGAAAAGTAGGATGTTTTTCTCGCTGATTGTAATTTTGCATTCATGAACCAAAAAACAGAAATTCAGAAAAACCGATTGAACTGAATATTGGCAGATTTTACTTTTTTTTTTTTTGTTTATCTCAAGTTTCTAAAGCAACAAAATGATCATAATAAGGTTAGCATGTTTTTAAAAACCTAAAAAGCCCAAAAGTTAAGAGAACATTTTTTAAACAGTTAAGGAAATAAAATGAAATGCAGTAAAAAAAAAAACACACACATCAGTGCATAAAGTAGTAGGAATTTTTGACATAAATAGTTTTATCATTTATATTCTTCAAAACAAAAGCAAAAATTAATCTTTTTTATTTTACAATTTATGAAGTTTAGGATTCTTACTTCTTTGCTAAAATCAAACTCAAGGTTTTCAAGCCTTTCTAAGGTGAGTGTTTAAGATCTTCTTTTACATGAATGACTCAGGATCAGTTCTTCATGTGTTTATTTGGTCAACCGCTGCTATTCTAAATAAAAAAATGTGACTCAAGTTAGCTGTTAGGGTGTTCAGATGAATACAATCCATCAAAAAAAGAAAATCAGTCTGGACTGGAACATTAAGTAAGTGAGGAGCGCTTACCTCGGTTTCTTCTGTGTCTTCTGATTGGATGATTCCTGGGTAGGGACCCCATACGGTGTCCGGTCTGAGGTCTCTGATGGCCACCACGCTGATGTCGCCATCTTCATCACTGAGCTGCAGGTCATCTGTGAAGAGGATCAACATCAGGGAGGATTAAATGTGCGAATGTGTCAAAGTGAGGCTTGTTTTCTGACTCTTTCATGAATGAACTTTAACCTTTAAAGCTCTTGTGTGACTTTGAGAACACTTAGTTAAGATTCTGGTGGGAAAATGCTGGATTATTGTTCATGGGAGCGTTGAAATCAGACAACATGAGGAGCAGTAACTGAACTTGACCCGAACCCTGGAGACAAGCTGGTTCTGTCAACGACTCAACAGCAGGGGGAGTTTGATCCAAGCCAAGCACTTTCTGTCCTGAACGGCTCAAACAGGCAAAACTTCTTGTGTACTTCCTCAAAGTGAAAAGATAAGCGTAGACGGATGGTGGTGACGGCTGTGGTCTGAGCCTGCTGCAGCCCAGATAGAGCTGGATAGCCGGTGGGCACAGAGGACCGATCCATCCATTTAAAGACCAGAGACAGCTCAGAGTGCCGGAGTCTTGAGTTTAGAAAAGTCTCCCCACATCTGAGAATAAATGAACAAGTGTTGGATTAACAGCAGTCACTTCAATTCCACCAGCAGCCCCGGGGTTTGCTTCTGGACGGGCTTTCTGGTTCTGACCTCCTCATCTGATCAAAACATAGCCCCCCACCCTCTCCTCATCTCACCCGTGGTTCAGGAGTCTGTTCAGGGGGGGTCGGACTAAAGTGGTGGGCCAGATAAGAGTGTTTGTCTAACACTCTCCATGTCAAAACACTCATCTATCTTCTCTGTATCTATCCCCAGCAGAGAACAACGGACAGACGCTGATAAAATGGCTTTCCCACAGCCGGGTGGGGGTGACGGGGTTACAGGGGGGGGCAGTGAGGGGTGGGGGGAGACGGGGGAGGAAGAAGAAGACGTTAATATAATCAAACAGGTCTTGAAAGGCACAGAGAGGCTGAACACAGTTTTTCTGCCGGAAACACAACAGGAAGCGGTTCGTTTCTTTTAACTCACAGGTGCCAGACTGATCACATTTTATGGAACTGATGATATCAGTTTCATCAGGATTGGCCCGTGTGTGTGTGTGTGTGTGTGTGTGTGTGTGTGTGTGTGTGTGTGTGTGTGTGTGTGTGTGTGTGTGTGTGTGTGTGTGTGTGTTGTTATTCAGAGCAGTAAACACTCACATGAGAGCCTGATACTGAAGCCAGGCAGACGCAACAGGAGCTCTCCTGACCCGTTTGCTCGGGTCGAATTGGGCTGAATTTTTTATTGCGTGACTCTGAGCGGAGCTGGATTTCACAAACCTTCCTAAATATTCAACATGATCTCTGCCAGATTCTGTTGAGCTTCTATCTGCGGGCTGCAGAGTCCAAAGTCCAGGTTCTGTCTATTATCGTCTGACTGGGCCTCCGTTTGGCCATGCTGACCCTCCTTATCTCTGCACTCCATCAATGTCCAGAACGCCTCCTCGCCATTGGCCGCGCCGCACCACGTGGGGCGCTTATCGGGCCGAGCAGCTCCACTGACCCTCATTGTGAAACTTCATGAGGATCTGACCTCAGTCAACCAACACAGATATTAACTCATAAACAAGCGTCGGTCTGTTCTGCTGTTCAGTCGAGCTAAAAATCTAAACGTTACTGAGTCGTCACTAAAACACGTCCACGTGAGATGTGCATGTGACGAAAAAACGATTCAATTTATTAAACTGATTAATCAAAACATATAACGAGATTCACAATTTCTCTTATTTATAATTTTAGTGAAAAGACTTGAGTCCACTGGTCAACTCGATTTGAAAAATATTTTTAAATGATGTAAACAAAGATTTTCCTCATCTTGAAAGCTAATAAAACACAATAGATAAGTAAAAGAATATAATCACAAATAGAGATGCACTAAAGACTTGGCTAGTGATCGACATCGGCTCATATTCTGTGTGATAATGGCTTGGATCAGGGTTCTGTGATGGTACAGTCCTGGATCAGGGTTCTGGAATAGTACAGGTTTGGATCAGGGTTTTGTGATGATATTGCCTGGGATCAGGGGGTCTGGTGGCAGCATTAATACAGAGGTGTCCAGCAGAGACTGGGAAATTTGCTGATTTTAAGAGCACGTAGGGACACCCAAAAATTAGATTCTGCTCACGTTACAAAAAGAAAAAATATGTTCAGGGCTGGCCTGCTGCAGTCCTCCTGACCCATCCCCAACAGGGACTATTAGAGAGTTCAGAAACCAAACTGTCCTGTTGGACACCTTAGAACTTGTTTGCAAGAAGAACAAGACAAAATAAAAGACCTGAGACTCATCACCTGGTGTCCTCAAAGACAGAACATCTTTAGGTGTTGCAGAAGAAACGGGAATGTTACGAAGTGGAAAGAACTGGAACTGGATGTGTTGAAACAGGAAACGATGTTCATGAGAAAAAAGATTACACGTTTTTGGATTCATTAAGTCTGAAATTAAAAAGAAATCAAATTAATGAAAATTTGGAATTTTACTATTACCGATTCAGTTTTTTCTACTTTATCGGTTCTGAAAATTAAATTAAATTTTAAATTATTATTATTATTATTATTTTAAATTCATTGCAATCACTTTCAAATTTAAAGCAGCTGAAGGAGGAACAGATGTTAAATAGAAATCTGGTGTTTTAGGAATTCAAAATCAAAATAAAAACTTTTTGAATCTTTTTTCTTCTTGCAAGCTTCCATTTATAAAACTCAGACAATTGTTGCAGCCAGGTCAGAGCAGGAATCAGATCTTTTTCATTTTCTACCTTGAAAAAGATCATTTGCACTCCTTTTTACAACCCTCTGTCTGTTTGCTGCTCTCTCTCTCTCTCCTTGTTTTTTCCCGTTTAAGCGTCAAACCTCTAAATGACCCCGAGTGTGTCGATTTAAGTCAGTAAGTTTTCTCCTTCCCGAACCCGAGCTGCTGATACCGGGCTGATTGAAATGTCCTTCTTCTCAGGAGCCAGAAGGAGTTGTTAAAGCAGACATGAATTAATGATTGAATTAATTATCAGAGTCACATACCGTACAATTAATTTTGTGGCTTTGCCTCAGTCTTTTTTCCTCTCCCCATCTGTGCGTAGAGAATGTCAAGAAACATTTTCTAATTAATTTATGTGTGATTATCAGGGCTAGTTTCTGGAAGGTCTTCACTTTCAATTTGTGACAGGCGACAGTAGACGAGAGGGAAGCTGGGGGAGATGGAGGTGGAAGAGTGACTGAGGAAATATGCACACACACACACACACACACACACACACACACACACACACACACACACACACACACACACACGTAAGTGTCTCTTTCATTCCATCACAGATTCAGATTAAACAGGCTTCCAACATGTCTGCTTCCTATTTGAGTTCTGACTGAATTCAGACTTTTCTGTGGACTCGACCCCAAACTGACACCTAAACATTAAAATACAGGTCTGATTTGACCCAGGCATGTCCAACGTATGGCCCGAGGGCCAAATTCAGCCCTCAAAGTGATTTTGTGTGGCTGTCAACTGCCTTTTAAGAATGATAGGATTTAGTCAGGCTGCTGATGCAGAGTTTAACACAGATTTACAGATCCTTCTCTACAAAAAATAATACAATACACCCAGAAGGAAATTATTTTTTTCATTTTTTTAAATAAGGTAATCTGTGGCCTGCAAATAATTTCAACTTGGTGATTTTGTCTCGTTAAATTTGGACACACCCCTCCTACAGTCAATAATAATTAGACCCAGTCCCAACTGTGGACAGAAACAGAAATTATACAGGTTGCATTTACAAGTCATTGCCATAGAAGGAGGTAGTAATCTAAAGGGTTCTGTGTGGTGTCAGTGTCACCTGAAACACCAGGACTCTGCTTGTATTAGTGGATCAGAACCACAGCGATCAACTCGTCAGCCTACAGGCTTACACTCTAGTCCAAATGGTCATTACAGAGTGACGCTTTGACTACTGTGGATTTTATAAAGACAAAAGTTTAAAGTGATTTGTAACCAGGAATTAGACACATCATGGTTTCTAAATGAAAAAGGTTCTGCAGAAGAGGAAGTTCAACCAGGTTTAGCAGCCAAAGCCTGCAAAACACTGAGCTTATCTGTCCTTAAAGGCTGTGAAGGATTGTGGGTAAAATGATTTGTGGTTCTGTCACTGAAAGTGGAGCAAACATAAACGAGATGTTTGCAGCAGCCCACTGGGCCCCTGGGGGTCTGCGTGGTTAACCACACAGCCCGCTGTGGACCAACATGCAGGGTGTGAAGATCTTCATGAGACACTACAGCGAGTAGAACGAAGGTCAAACACCTCGTCGCTGCCACTGATCCGATGGTTTAGTGGACCAGTCACAGAACAAGAAGACCAACACATTTTATTTCACTTATTTAATTTACTCATTCAACCTGAGCATCTGTATTTAAAAGCTTGGTTCATGTCAGGACTTAAAAAGGAAGATGTATGTACATTTACACGTACATGTAAACAGAATATGACCCTTTTCTAGATAAAAACAGACACGTTGCCAGTCACCTGATTTCAGAGTTCAGCAGAACGAGACAAATGGGAGAGCTACTGCACCTCATTGGAGAAGCTGCTGGGCTTATGGCCGCACCGCCTGTTCCAGTGTATTCTGGAATTTGTAGTTTAAAGCTTTTTGTATCATACAGCCATTGCCCCAGTATTATATATAATAAACATCATCTTATTGGCCAGATAAAATTACTAACCACTCCACAAATGAGACAGACACACATGATCTAGACTAGAGGAAGTAAAAGTTTAAACAAGGTTTCTGTAGGTGAACCAGGGGAAGGATCATTAATGATTCGCACAGTGCTGATACTAAGTCACAGGAGGTCACAGGCTGGGTCAGTTTGCCAGCCCCTTGCTGAGGGTCTCTCCAAGCAGGGGTCATCCCAAGGCACCCAGTGGGGAATGTTCTCCCATCGTCTAGGTCTCTAGGTCCTCTTAAAGCCCCTAGTTTGAGCCTGGACCCACTGAAAACACCATGCTGAGCAGAACATGTAGGGTTGGTATGGAGGCGACTTGCATCAGTGCCTCTAAGTCTTAATGCAAACCATAGCACGATGTGGTGATCTCACCACTGCCGTCCACCACACGAGTCACACAGCTCTCTCCTCTCCTTCAGGAGAGGTTTAGTGACTGTCAACAACTAGATACAAATCTATTTATCCACATCTGATGTTTTAGAGTCAAAACAACAGAATGATGGTCTGAACCACAGCTTCTGCCTCCTGACAAGTCTGGATGATGACAACCTCCAAAGTGTGGTTTTAACTCGGGAATGTTGAGAGTTTCTTCATTTAACTGTCTTCATCCAGGAGCAAGGCGAGGAGGAGGAAGTGGATTCATCTCATCAGCAGCAGCCCTGTCACTTGTTCTGTTTTCACCTCCTTCGTCCTCTGAACAGAATAAAATGCTTTTAGTTTCCCCCCTCGGTTTATCTTTCTTCACATATTTGTGAATTTGCATGTTTGCTTCTTGCTCTTTTCTGCTGCTGTATGTATTTTGTAGATAAAAGTTCAGCAGTGCAGTTAAGAGAAATTAGTTGGGTAAACAGTGGTAAATGTCAATGATAAAGTTCTGTTGAAGCTCATCTGATTAGCGGAGCTACGCAGGTGTCTTATCTCGCCTGTGCAACAGAGGGTAAAATGGAAATGATTGCGTGGTCCTGAGCAGTAGATGCCTATCCCAGAAATGTCTATCTGCCGCTGAGTCGAGCCGGGCCCGCCGGACTCCGGGGACCGAGGGTGCCGAGCGGAAGATCACGAAGAGGGGAAGATGAGAAAGAGAAAAGGAGGCGCAGCCGGGTCATGCTTGTTGTTAGATTGAGGCCTTTTTATCAGGCAGCAGTAGAAATGACAAGAACAGTCATTAATGAGAAACGCCAGGTAGGAGGCATGAAAGCAGGTTCCAGACCAAAACAACAAATCAGAGGCATCAAACAGAGACATTTCAGGGAAAATCAGAGAGTTTCTCAAAGCTGCACTAACCAGTATGTAGACACACATATCAGCCAAATAACACACAATGTAACCAAAATAAAGAAAGAGGAAATCAGATTGACTTCCTGCTTTTTGTTTCTTACTTTTTCTGAACCCGAGTGTTGAATTTCTATCCTGAGATGTGGAAGTATTCTCACACATATTTGTTTCATACTGCAGTATTTATGGTTCCCATGAGGGTCAGTGTGAGGAAACAGAAAAAGACGAGGGGGGGCGTTGGGATTTGTCATTCAACAGAGGTTAAACCCCACCTATTAGCAAGGGGTCGGAGCAGCACCAAGATAAAGATTTCCTGTTGTGTGGTGTCAAAAAATCAATAGCTCCACCGCGATCACCTCATTTGATATCAACTATAGTCTTTTTAAAAGTCAATTAGGCCGAACAGAGAAGAGCATGGTGTTGGGTTACTCTTACACCTGTTATACTCAGCTGATATCCAATCAGGAGGCTCGATTCTGATACCATGTTGGTTCAGAATATATGATTCCTCTCACAGCTGTTCTATGAAAACTATTTAAAATCAACCACTGGGGGTTAGATTCTAATTGTGAACCCTTTGAGGTTATGGTCAACTTTATTCTAGAGCCCATTTTTATTCTATTGAAGCAATGAATCTAACCGGGGGGGGGACTAAAAACTAAACTATGAAAGAACAAAAAATAACTAAGCTATACTGAAGAGAGGACAGTCTGGGAATGCTGACTCCACCCAGACAGGAGGAAGACAGTGAGACAAGGCAAAACTACAGAAAACTAACAAATATGGAGACATTTAGATAAAAAGTTAAACATTATAATTATCTCAGGTTTCTTTTATAAAAATGCTTAGACGTTTTTATCGCTTTTTTCCTTTTGTGGACTGGTGCTGATTTAAAAACACTCACAGAAACGCTCAAATATTATAGTTTATGTTTATAAATGATCAAAGGTGTTTCCTAATTTACTGAGTAGTTATAATGTGATTCTCTCATCGTGACATGATGATTTTACAGTGGATTTTATTTGATTTATTCATCAGTAACTGATCTGTGTTTATTTAAGGAACACATACATGTATTTAGAAAATAAAAACATTTTCTGGTAAAATTAGGACTTGAAGTTGTGACATTTATAGTTGGTACAGAATGTTTTATATAAGAAAATACTTTTCTTCTGACTTTAATCATGAAGACTGACTTTTTTAAAAAAATCAGAACTGTATAACCCAAGTTCTTTTTAAAATGACAATACATCATTTCTTAGACTTTTCTTTGAATTTACCCTTTCATCCCCAGCTCAGCTTATTTTTCTTCAATCTAAAATGCTTTAATATGCATGGTTTTGCTCACACAACCAAAGACAAAATAGTTTAAATGGTTTTTTTTTGAAGAATCTTGGAAAGTTGTTCATGAATCAGCTAAAAGTTCAGCTAAAAATATATAGTAGATTTTTGGGAGAAACTTCTGTGCTAATTTCTTTCCAAACTCATGAAGAGTTTCAGGTGCATTTATTAATAAAATGACAAATCAGCTAAGATAACAGTCCACCTGCAGGTTTAATTAATTTTCTGTCCAAACCAAGTATAACTGGATATTATCAACAATTAATCTCTCAGAAGAACTCCTTCTTCCATCTTGTTGTTTCCACTGTTTTATGGACATTTATAGTCTTTATGTTTGAATAAACCAGAGCAGGTTCACTCATTTATATATAAAGTCCCGTTCAGTTTCTGATCTGTTTTTATCCTTTCAGAGCAAGAAAAGTGCCTTCACTGACCTTTACAGAATCAGGTCAAAAGTTTACAAACTTTCCTCTCATCACTAATTAATGTGGTTTCATTTTGAATCAGTTTGGGTTTCAGATGCCATTTCAAATTTATCGTTTCATATCTGAGGACACTTCTGCTCACGTTTCCTCTCTCTGCTGCCATCAGAATAAAAACAACAAACAGCTGGAGGCCGGAGTCTCTAAATCCTGAGAACTTTGATTTGTGTGATTTCTACTGACATTAATTAAACTGTCAGGTCGACACAGAAAGAAGCACTGATCCATGAATCCTGTAACAACCTCCTCCTGGTCTCCTCCACCTTCAGCTCGACTCCCCCCTCCATCCTCTCCCCCAACTCGTCGGTTAATTGCGTTAGTCATTTCATTAATGACGGGCTGATTGTTTTATTGTGTTGGCTCGTCAAAGACGCCTGGACGCCCCAGTGGCTGCTGAAGCGTCCGTATTGATAAGCCTTTGTGCGTGTGTGTGTGTGTGTGTGTGTGTGTGTGTGTGTGTGTGTGTGTGTGTGATGCTGCTGCTTGATATTGATAACAACCCCATCCAGCTTTGTGTGTTTGGAATAAATCGTCCTACAGACAGAGAGCGTTTGAACGCAGCACGTCTCAGTGATGGGGGGGCGGAGCAGCAGGATGGATGAAAGTGGGGGGTTATTCTGAGGGTCTCCGGTTGGCAGGGGGGGTAATTAACAGGGATTAGGATTGTTGGAGGCCTCCGTCACCTCGGTGAACACTGCTAACCTGTTGGGATTAGCCAGCAGCTCTCATTAGCGGAGGTCCGCCGATTATCGCTCGTCCTCTCAGCCAACATGAGACGACGTCACGCTCCTTTCTAAAACTCACATTTAATCAGTTTATTGGTAAACAAGCTGAATATGTAACTCATACAGCTGTTTACAGATGCTAACACCACTGTGACATCCCTCAGGTATGACTAGCTACGGATGTCTGCTTAAATCCATCGTTAACAAAAGATATCAGTTATTTGATGGTCCAGCTGCTCTACAGCAATTAAATGTTTTAAACAAATATTTAATAAGAGAGTTTGGACAAGGACAAAATAATTAAAACAAAGCCGTTTTATGACTAAAACTATTCATAATTTAAAGGAAAATCAATAAAATATGGACCTTTGAGCTCAAACATGACATCTTTTTCTGCTGACTGCTCCAGCAGACCTTCTCACTCAAACTTCATTGACCATCAACAATTTACTGTTAAATATTTCTTAATTTTCCCTTTCTAATGCTGCTTCAGCCCCTAAGATGTTCTGACATCGAGGACACCGAAGAGTTTTCATCTTAGAAACAGCTCAACCTCATCACATTTTGGACTTTTAACTTTCCAATATTCTCTACAGGGATGGATCAGGACTGCAGCAGGCTGATCTAGAACCCGTCCCCTCTTTGTGACGTAAGGAGAATCTGGTTTTTGGATGTCCCTGACTCAAAAGGCAACTCCTGTAACATTTCTACTGTACTTTTCTGCATTAATGGTGCCACCACACAACTCTAAAGCTGTACATCACAGTACTAGGCCTTTAGAACTGGTTTTGGATGCTCTGTTTCCTCTTTGGTTCTGAAGTTACAGGGTCATATTTTCCAACAAAGATCTAAACACTGATTTGTCCGTTACCTCTGTGGTTCTGGTCCATCTCAGATGGAGCTAAGAGAAGCTGGTACTACCTCAGAACTGAGTCAACATCAGGCTTTTTTTTCTCTTTTCTTTTTAATGATTTGGTATCAAACTGAATCCTGAGAACACCTTTGATCTATGAACGTTTTAGTTTTCAGTGATTTTGTTGCTGCTGCAGACACACAAATATCCCACATGACATGGGACTAATAAAAAAACGAGTGATTGTTTTTATTAAAGAAAGGAAGCTTGTAAGTGAGAGATACTGGAGGATGGAGAAAGAGAGAGACAGAAGGTGATAAGAAATGAGATACATGGCGGATGGATAAAATATCGAGGGGGGCACTTCAAATGACGCTTCAACCTCACACGAGCAGAGAAACCTGATAAAGAACCTTCCAACAGAACCTGCTGCCCTTCCCAACAGCTCAGATGGACCAATACTACAAAAAAAGTCAAATGTTTTTGTTAAAATCACATTTCTGCCTGAAGTTTCTAACCCCATCCTGAAAGTGAATTATTCATGGTTTATAAATCTCTAATTAGAGTAAAGGAAAATGCACGTTAAACAGCAGATGATCTGGATCCTGATGTTTCTACATCTGTCTTTATGAGCATTCCAAGTGAGAATGTCAACAACCACTAACTCAAACTGGTCTCCAGTCCAAGCTGGGCCACATCAGTCTCCATGACCACTGCCCTGACACATTTCAGACGCGATGAATCAGAAAGGTTTGTGTGAGAGGAAAGTTGCAGGATGTGGAGAGGCAGCTGCAGGAGAACTTGGATCTAATTGGCTGGTAATCAGCGTCCTGACTCTCCACCCACACCACGGCGAGTCGACGGGCTGATAGCAGCCGGACACAACACAGAAATGTTTCTGTAGATTAGAGTTGTGCCTTTCAATCATCAGGGATTAGGGAAATTTTCTTCCTCCGTAGGATGACTGTGCTCAGTTTTAGAGAAACGATGAGGAGCTCCATCATCCAGGAGGAGCTCAGAATAGAACTGCTGCTCCTCCTCATCAAAAGGAGTCAGCTGAGGTTCAGGTATCGGATTAGAGTGACTTCTGCTCACCTCCCTCTGGAGATTGTCCATAGGACAGCACTCTGATCAGGTGATGTCAGAAACTGAACATATATAAAACCACCAACAGAAACAAAGAGTCCTTTACCATGCACCAGTGATGGATGCTGATAGGTGGGTTTATTATCTGGACTCCATGAACGTCTGTTTACAAATAAATACATTTGGCGCTGCTGAGCTGAGTGTTTTCTCTGCAGAGAACAACTTTCTGGAAGCAGCTGCTAAAATATATTTTTGTGGATAATGAGTCAGTGTTGTGATACTTCTAAAAGTCAAACCAGCACCGTTGTCCCTTAAGTCATGCAGCCAGGTTGAATAAAAACTGTCTTCACAGAGCCAGCAGGATTAGAATTCCTCCCATCGTTTAACTGCCCTGATTTCCAAATCTTTCACCTCTAATTTTACTATCTGAAATACTCATCTCATGCTCCCATTGATCCCTCACCCCTCTTTCACCCCTCATTAGTTATCTCTGTCCTCAAACTACATCTGTACTTTCACAAACGCTTCTCCCTCTCCACACTCGATCTTCATCTCACCTGTTCCTTCTTTCCCTCTCGTCCTCTGAACACTTCATTCCCCCCTTGAATTTGATTAGTCCAAAGACAGACGATGGGAAAGAACCAGATAACTTCACTCACTTTATTAAACATTCTAAAGATCAAAACCTCTTACAGGCTCCTAACTCAAGGGATGAGCCAGAGTTCAGTTTTAACCCTTTAACCCCCAGGTCAAACACTTGGTAGAGCACATTTTAGTCCCCATATCTCATCTACAAAAACAACATTTAAATAAGGGGACATTTTAATTAAAAATCAAACATCCTTGCCTTGCATTATTATTATCCTAATATTAATATTACACTATTATTTCCATATATTACATTATAACGCTTATTGTCGCAAATCAATAATAAATGCAAAAACATAAATCCATCCATCCATCCATTTTCTGTAGCCGCTTAGTCCTCCACAGAGGGTCGCGGGGCAGCTGGTGCCTATCTCCAGCGGTCAAGGGGCGAGAGGCGGGGGACACCCTGGACGGGTCGCCAGTCCATCGCAGGGCCACACAGAGACGAACGAGACAAACAACCACACACCCACTCACACCTAAGGACAATTTACCAGCCCAATTAGCCTGACAGTCATGTCTTTGGACTGTGGGAGGAAACCGGAGTACCCGGAGAAAACCCACGCATGCACGGGGAGAACATGCAAACTCCACGCAGAGAGGCCGCAGAGCCGGGACGCGAACCCACGACCTCCTTGCTGCGAGGCAACAGTGCTAACCAACTGCGCCACCATGCAGCCAAAAAAAAAAAAAAAAAAAAAAAAAAAAAAAAAAAAAAAAAAAAAAAAAAAAAAAAAAACATAAATCATCATAGCATTTTTCTTGGTGTGGTCTTTAAAGGGTTAACATAGGCCACACCATCTGTTCCCATCTTTTTAATACTAATTACTAAAAATACCAAATATAACAGTTTGACAGAAATTGTTTTTTTTTTTAGCTCCAACAAGGTGATTCCTAAACAACTGTGAGTTGAAAACTTGACGTAACTTTACTAAAACATAAGAATACTGTAGAAACAAAGAATAAACCTTACAGAAAACACGATCCATATATATCCCATATATAATAAAACTGAAGCCTAATAAAGTGATGAGGAAGCTCCTTGCGCTGCTGTTGGTTTTGTAAATCGTCCAGTTCAGTATGTTAATACAACACCTTTATTACCTCCCAGTCCTCAGCCAGATCAATGAGTCTCTGCCATGATATACACACACACACACACACACACACACACACACACACACACACACACACACACACACCGCGTCTTCACGCTCCATTATAATTAACTACTGTATGATAACACACCTCTCACACAGCCTGGTAAATAATAATAACCATTATTCTGCCTCTCATTATCATGTTTTATTAGGGGTCATTTATAAAACTGTAGGGAGAAAAAGGAGCAAAGAGTGCTGGACCAGCAGGAATCAGGACCAGAACCAGAATCAGGACCAGGGCATGAACCAGGACCAGATTCAGAACCAGAACCAGAAACAGGACCAGATTCAGAGCCAGAACCAGAGACAAGACCAGGACCAGAACCAGAATCAGGATCAGAACCAGGACCAGGAGTTAGTGAAGTCATAATACTGTCAATTAGGAAACACATAAGAGTCTAACAGCAACGTGAAAGAGCTTGTGAACAGGTCTAATGAATTCATTTATTTTGATTTATTCTGACACCATAAGTATATTTTTATAGACAACTGTAACAATGCCTAACATCAGGCCTGAGTAGGATAGGAATCAAAGAATTAATTTTGTAACATTCAGACATTAGTTTAAAATATGTATTGAAACCAAATATTCAAGCTTAATTTTCTACTTGATCAGTTAGTCAGATAAATGAAACAAACAGGCAGAGCTGCTATAAAAGCAGAGAAAAGCTGCTCTAAGAACTCCAAACAGGGAATCACTGGGGGAAAAAAACGTAATTTCAATATAGTCAATGCTTGGAAATAAATCCATATTTGGACATATATTTGCTACACATAGTATGCAATATTAATTATGTGAGGGTCACAAATAATAAAAATGGAAGACGTACATCATATGCTCCGGTTTCCCCCACAGATCACAACATGCCCTAGGGTACAGGGTCCAGGACTCCCTTGTAAAAGAGATTCTGAATCTCAATGGGACCTTCCTGGTTAAATAAAGGTTAATAATGCTGCTGGCAGTTCTGTCCTCATCATGCCATCTTTCTCTTTTTAAAACACAACCACAAGACATCTTGCTTACGAAGAAGAATGTGGCATTCTATGCAGTTTTTGCTTGTTTGTAGCACCCGCTAGTGTCTGTTTTAAATCACTGTCATAAAAACGTTTTCCTTGCTCAGAAACACCTAAATCTAACTGTTGAAATGTTTCCTCAGCCTTCATTACTTTCTACTGGAGCGGTTCATCACTCATTCAAAGAAATCAGCTGTGTTCAAGCAGGGAGAGATTAAAAATATGCAAGAATCATGAGCTAAAAACACTCCTAGCCACACAGTTAGCCACATTGGGTTAGCCTAACCATAGATATCATATATAAAGGCTAGATGAATCATCCGGGGTTCAACAGCGTAGCTACACGGCGGCCATCTTGGGACAGCCAGCAGACGTTCTGCAGCAGATGGAAGGTGAGCATCAACTTAACTAAAAACACTCATAACTTGATGAAAAATGAACGGATTTACAAACGGTTTACTGTCTTACAAACCTTATTATGTACAGACTTGAGATATGATACTTTTAGAATTTATGAATTTCCCAACCATTATCGATATATTTTGATATATATTCACAGCTACGTCTCTGATGCTTATAAAAATGCAAGTTGTTTGAAAATCGGTTAAAAATTGAGCAAGTTAGAGGTATTTATTAGTACATACTTCATTGACACCAGTGTTATGAAAGGGGGCAGCTGGCTGCCCCAAGATGGCCGTGGTCGTAGCTACGTCAGGGTCCATTGACAAATAGCACAGGTAAGGTATCTAGTGATGTATATGATATCTATGAGCCTAACCCTCGCGAGATAGGTGACTTTGTGAGACTTCAGGGCACCGGACTGGAGACTCAGAAGTTGCAAACGTGGTATTCTGGACACAAGCAGCAGATAAGGCTGAGTGACTTTTCATTAACCCTGTAAAGGGTCATATTAACTCATACTGGCTCAAGAAATAGATTTTAAAATATGAAAAAGTTACATAGTGTGCCTTTAAATAGTTTTTACAACAATTGTTTTTTGAAAATCTCAGTGTTTTTGTAATTGTTAAGAGCCAAAATAGAGATAGAATTACTTGATTAATTGCACAGACATAATTTCTAATAAGTTGTTTATTGATCAGTCTTTGATTTAAAAAACAGACTGAAGGTTAAATGAACATCATGAAAATGCTGATTATTTTACTGTTAAGATACTACTTGATCCCATATTTTAATCATTACAACCTGAAAGCAGCATCACTCGAGCTCCTCCGAGTCCATTTACAGTCCAGGCTTAATTCTCCTCCATGTTCCCGCCAGCAGATCTAAACTCTGAAGATTCTTTGAACACACTGGAATGTTGTTGTATTGATTCATATCTACAAACTCTTCCAACATTCCAGCAGTTAGAGAATCGCTCTCTTTGGCTGCCAGCGGTGATTTCTACGCTGCTCTGAAGGAGAGGACGCGTGGATCTCCAGAATGACAGGGGATTACTGTGACATCCATTTGCATATCAAGAATTTTAAGCAACCGGGGAGAAAATATCGAACCCTGCAGCCTGCAAGGTCATTCAAAAGATGGGTTTTTTCCTCTCTTCATAATTTATTTTGCATATCATGCAGCACGGACGAACTGGAGATTAAAAAGGCGGCTTTAGCAGATCATGCCATCCCTGATAGGAAGAAGCTCCCACCTAGACTTCACGCCACCGCCGCCACACCTTCATCAAACCGACACGCACAGAATCAGGACTGGTTAAAAGACAAAACCGAACCCTCTAACCAAACGATCATCTCTTTAATGTGTGTTTTAATAACTGAAGACAACAGCTTAATGGTTGCTGTCTGTCTAAGAAAAAAGGGTGAAAATTAAAGAGAAAACAGAAAAACACAAAATAATCAAACACGCTTTCCCACACCGAGGAGACGGTGAAAAATACACCAACTTGTGTCCAGTAAGGAATCATTTTATCGCTCAAAAAGGAGAAAAAGGACAAATTAATATGTTCTGTTGTTGTTTTTTTCTCTTTCATGTTAATATCAGTCTGAGTGAACAATAACACTGACGGCAACAAAGCCTGATTTGAATAAAATATTTGAATAAATTAAGAGATCCTTATCGTCAGGTTAGAACACAAACTGGGCGCAGAAAGGGAAATTAAAATTTTCATATCTAAGAATTACTGGTTTTCAGACAAGAATAATTCATATTTTTTATCTTTTGAAATATAATTAACAGATTAATATTCAATGATTTTATATAAAACCCAGCATGAAATTGAACAGAACTAATGTGGTTTACAGTTTTTACAGCTCTCTGATGGATTTTTCCACTTAATAAAATAACAACCTCACAAATGATGGACAGGCGTAAAGAGCTGAGGAAATAAAGAGATCAGAAATAAAAAAAAATACATTCAAATATATGAAGAATCACGAATAAATAGAACTAGTACTAAAGAATTAAAGCCCAAACCTGACTGAAATATAGAACTGATTAACTGCTATGCTGATGATTTATCTAAAAATAGAATAAATCTAGCTGTTTTCCCAATATAAGAAAATATGTTTACCACATCAACATGCAGTAATTTGTTGATTATTTTTATGGAATTTTTATTTTAATGAAAACTCTTTTACATCCGAAGGCTGCAATATGCATAAATCTGTTAGTTTTGTGACAAATTATTAGAAACTTCCGTTAATCTTTATTCATTTTACAGTTCAATAATAAGAATCTAACAGTTTATAATAAAGTTATAATAATTTTTAAATATTCTCAACCTTTTAAATGAATAATCTGACAGACCTACTGCACGATGGTGAGTTCAATGATAAGGAAAGATGTAGGACCTTTTTCAGCTGCTTGGCAATGGTGAGTTCACAAAACAGAAATAGGATTTTTTGAGTTTCAGACTAGCCAATCACCAATTTGGCCACAATGAATTCCAAACTCTAATTAATTCATTTATTGATTCAATTTCCTGCCAGGAAACATCTGCTGTAGTTTAATCTGTGAATCAAACATACAGAAAATGTTGACTTAAGATTCTATTTATTGTCAGTCAAATTACAAAACAAATAAGAATTTAAAAAATCAAAATAGGAAGCAGCCCACTTTACTTTCTGATATCCAGCAGCAGTTTAATAAAAGTTTGTTTTCAAAATGTCAAATTAAACTATTTTAATCAGAATAAAACTGACAGTTTGTGGGTTTTTATCTCATATTTTGCTTTTATTTAAATTTGGTCCATTTTCTAAACTTCACAGAAGAATTTTTTTGGTCTAAACAACTTTAAGTTTCTGAATGAGTAAATAAATATATTATAGGATAATAAATAAATATATTATATATATATAAATATATATAAATGGCTGAAATGATACATTTTGATGTGATTTGAATAGATTCAGACTAAAAGCTTTAACATAGTCTTCTTGATTATCAATAAGACTTGAGATGAGAAAATAAGATTTTGATCCCTCGCTGAATTTTCAACTTTTCCCAGTTACAAAGACTGGAAAGATCTGTAATTTCCATCGTAGAAACACCCCAATTGTGAGAGAAATATTTTTTTTTAAATACAGAAAATCCCATTTTATGATTTTTACATACCAGTAATTATTTTGCATTTTATTGCATGAATTAAGTACTTGATTTTTGAACTGGTTATCTGTATAATAGACACCTGTCCAAACCTCTCCACCATGGAGACCAAAGAGCTGTCTAAGAACACCAGGGATAAAACTGTAGACCTAGGCTGGGATGGACTACAGGACAATAGGCTAACAGCTTGGTGAGAAGACATCAAATGTTGGAACAATTATTAGAAAATGAAAGAAACTCAAGATGACTGTTAACCTCTCTCAGACTGGGGCTTCATTAAATAGCCGACCTTGAGAAGAAACAACGATCATGAGGACCTGATCAATGACCTGAACAAAGCTGGGACCACAGGGTCAAAGGATCCCATTCGTAACACACTACGCCATCATGGTATAAAATCCTGCAGGAACGTCGTCCTGCTAAAGCCAGCAGATGTCCAGGTCAGCCTGAAGTTCACCAGCGACCATCTGGATGATCCAGATACCCAACATCCTTAGCTTTTGACTGACAGCTGTCAGAGCCAATGGGAGCTCCATTGTTCCTTTAGAAGAAATAGGTTCAGTTGTGTTGCTGTTCTCAGATTTAGACCAGAACGGACTGTTTGAGAGAAAAAATCTAGAGCTGAGTCAAAGATCTAGTCCAGATGGTTCCAGAACAGAACTCAGAACTTTTAAGAGTACATTTCTAAGAACTGGGAGAGTTGAAACTAGCAGTGATGAGCCTGAACAGCCTCAGAGCAAAAACACTGAAGAGCTGATTCCATTAAAAGTGTCTAAAAGGCAACAAGAGTGGAAAAAGAGTGAATTCCATCACTCCGGGGGAGATAAAAGCCAGTTTATTTCCATACCAACACACCTCGCCTCTGCGTTCATGTCACACACGTGGTGAACATTTCTTATGAGCAGGAGCGACATTGTGAGAAGAAACAATGAAAAGGAGGAGGTGATGGGGGGATGAACGCTGGGAGGAGGAAGGGGTTGGTAGTGGTGATGGAGGGAACAGAGGAGAAGGTGGATGGATGGATGGAGGGAGGAAGGAGGGAGGAGGGAGGGAGGGCTTGACGATAAGAGAAAAATTCAGACCGGTCAAAGTTTCCTTTTTGCCAATCGTGCTCCTGATAAAGACAGCGCCTGCTCCGGAGCTGATAGAGGGGCTATCTCTCTCCCTTACTCCTCCTTCCCCCTTCCTCCCCCTACATCCCTCTGCCTCACTCACCCGGCAGTTAGTTTGTGAGGAGGAAAGAAAAAAAAAAGGCCGTATCAGTTCAGCATCATGGTGCTACCATCAACCAGCCACCGCGCAGCAATTAATATCGCTCCAATTACTGTTAAAGGGACGAGGCTGGGACAGGACGATAATGAACACATCCTCTCCTCCCCGGCACAGGAATCACACACACACACGCGGACGTACATAAAACGTGCACAGCTTGAAAAGGAAATAATGCAAGATAGTGCAGTAATCTTCTTGCATTGTTTAACTCATTGAAGACAACAGACAGAGAGAAATAAATAACCAAACAAACCTCGATAAGAGAGGAAATAAATATTAAAATTATTTACTTCTTATCTTCTCTCAGCTGTGTGTTTTTGTTACGACTTAAAAGTGTCACATTCACACCTCCTAAAAACACGACGGACCCTCAGAGGAGCAGAACAAAACAACGGAACCGGAGCCGGTCCATTTGAAAGCCTGTAAGTCCCTGCAGCAGAACTTCACATCAGATTCAGTCACTGTGCTGCAACTGAAGCTCTTTACAAGAGAGGTGGAGATCTGTGAGAGTTACTGGGTGTTTTAACAAAACTCCAGCTGCTGTCAGCTGGACGGTCCCAGGTTAAACGGCTCCAACATCATCCTGATTCTCATGAATGAATGAATCTCATCAGTGAACGTCTCTGCTCCTGGATCAGATCTGTTCTCACTGCTGAAACTAAACCAAAAGCAAACCCTACCAACCGCATTCTGCTGGAACTGTGAGAAATTCCCAGGAGTGGACATCCTAGAAAGTTCACCTCAAGGTCAGAGGTCAAAGGTCAGAGAAATGACAACGAACACTTTTTATGTCTCATATCTACAAAGATTTCTTTTTGTTGTTCTTTTTATTAAAATGTTATTTGTTTAAATAAAAAAAAACAATAAATTAATTATTCACAATTTTTGATTAAGAAAATCACATTTTTGGCTCACATCTGAAAACATTTGGACACTACAGCTCTAAAAAAAAAGACAGCTCAGGTTAGTTTGGTAAAGACTCATCAAGATGTCTGGAACAATGTCCCAAAATGGTTTACCCATGATGCGCAGCAGTGCGTTTTGAAGACAGGGAAATCTACAATAGGACAGCTGCAGTAGTCCAGTCCAAGTCCATACCAGAACCTGACTGAAACGCTGTGGTGGGACCTTCATGGAGCTGAATGCCTGCAGACCTCCATGACATGAAGCAACAATGTGAAGAAGAGTGGACCTGAACTCCTCCAGAACCACATGAGAGACCGATGAGGTCAAACAGAGGAGGATTACTGCTGCTGAAGGAGGTTCTGTTCTCACCAAGTGGACCCAGCTTTTCACAGTTTCTGGGTTTTTGTTAAAATGTTTTTCTTTAAATATAAATATTAATATTTTGAAGGTTTTCATATTGTTTTGTGTACATTTTTTACAGTTACTTAACTTTAAAATTAACTGAGGGGATGAAGATTAGCGTTCTGAACCCATACATTTGGCTGTCACTTACCTGGACCTCTCCACTGTAACCCATCCTCCTCTTCCTCTCCTTCTTCCTCCTCCTCCTCCTCCTCTTCCCCGCCGCTGTGTGTAGGAGCTTGCTCCTCTCCTTCACCTTCTTCATCTTCTAGTCCTCCTCCAGAGTCCTGCGTTCTGGGCTCTGAAAGCACAAGAAGAGTCACAGGTAAAACAAACATCCTGGGTCTCAGACGGAGCCAAGCCGGGCCGAATCGGACCAAACAGAACCAGGTCGAACCTGATTGGACTGGATCAAACAGAACCATGGTATAAGTCATGGTTCTTCTCATCTGCAGATCAAACGTGGCCAACAATGAATCCAGTAACATCTCACCACTTTGATCACAGCTCAGTTTTAGTTTCTCTGGCTCTCCTTCTCCACTCATCTCATTCACTCTCTCCTCATCCATCTTTCCTCTCATTCCTCCATTGGGTGGAGGCGGGACTTTTTCTCCAATCTGTCCATCTCTCCCCCTCCTCCCGTCAGCCTGTCACCTTCAGGAGAGACTGAGGCTGCTGTGTTGCTCTAATCAGCTGATATCCCCTCCATCGATCACACTGATTACATATCCTCCTCCTGGATGATCAAAGACATCAGCAGCTGCACCTGGACGGCCCTGCTTTAATCAGATTTGGATGTGTGTGCGCGTGTGTGCGTGCGTGTGTGCGTGCGTGTGTGAATGAGATATGTGAACCCTGAACCTTGCCTGATCAGTCATATCAGAGAGTACATCACATCGCTGGGCTCCTCCCTATTAGCACAACCCATGATTAGTTAGATTAGACTGATAGTTACATCACCGCACCTCTACATATCTGACCCGGGGATCTGTCTTATGATACCATCAGGTCAACGGTCAGCTGACTGCAACAACTGGATCACACACACGGCCAGCCAGATCAGTTTAGATAAATACAGCTTTATTCTTTAAAAACTTCTTAAACAAAAACGTTCTGAAGCCTGATGACTTCTTCCATCAGTTTCATTATCACAGTTCTACTTAAACTCCTGATTCTGATTTTGATATTCTCCTTTCAGTGAGCCAGACTTTGCCATAACCTTTTAACCCTTTACCAGGCAAGTGATCCTATTGGGTAACTTTCAAAGACATCCAAACTTTCTTTACAGCAGTCATGTTTATCCTCTAATGCTGCTCTAGGGTTGAAATGATGCTTTTAAAAGTATTTCAGTGAGCGGCCTGTAAAGGGCTGAAGTGGTCTTGATCAACAGTTTATTCAGTTTTTCTTTGGATTTCGGATGAGTTTCTTCTCAGTTTTCAGTCCTGGTACTGGTTCCTTTTCAAAAGTTTTTATTTGTTAAGACACTGACTTATAATATCAATTAGAAAGAAAAAGGCTCCCAACTCAACACATGAACCAAAGATATGTCAAAAAAAGACTATGTAGATCTTTAGGCTCTTTCATGCCAGCATCCAGTCACAGAGACACAATTTGTCTTGTTTATTTATAAAAACACCAAAAATAACAGTTTGACAGGATTTGAACTCCAACAAGGTGATTCTCACACAGCTGTAGGAAGATTAGCTGAAACACGAACCTTCTCTCAGGTCCTGGTCCAGACTTTGTTCCTCTAAGAGTTTTTGAGGTCTGACAAAAACTCAAAAATACCTTGAAAAGGTCTGGAGAACTATTGATCCAGACCACTTTAAAGATTACAGGAAGTCTGGCTCGACTGGATCAAGACTTTAAAAATGCTCTGTAAATTCATCTGGTTCAGAGCTCAACCCATTACTATTACTGAAGAATGAAAATACCAGCCAGATGGATCAAAACATCTCCTGGATCAGTCAGTAACAGCTCTGCTACTCTGGACTCTTAGAAAACTGTTCAAAAATACAACAAGGTCCCATTTAGAGAAGTCAGAGGCACTGGATCCACTCCTAGTAGTAAAATCTGCCCTTCATCGTGGGTCTGTCAGGGTGGAAACTGAATCTTCTACTTCTTTGGCAGAAAAGTTTTTATTTGTAAAAAACATTGTAATCGTTAAACCCAGGGATGTCCAGTACTTTTTACTGAATGTTGTTCAGTTTGGAAAGAGGAAATGTCAAACTAAAGCCTGATCAGATAAAATGAAAGTTAAAGAAAACAATATAAATGTGGTACTGATGTAAATGTCATCTCCATCAAAGCTGCAGGCATTATTTAATTAAAGCTGGAAGAAAATCATTTTATTATCAAAAGTGGATCATTTGTTGGTTCCAGTTTGTCAGATGTTTGTATTTATTGTCTTGTTGGTCAAACATGTTTCTATCTAAGGAAATGCTTAAACGGTTTTTTTCATCGTTCATAAAGACGACCTACAATCATTTAAAAAGTCCGACTCCTCCCCCCTGAAGACTTCAGCCTCTTAGCTCCTCCTCTTCACCAAACCCCGCCCCATCTCCAGCCTCCGCCCCTATAACAGCTCAGCCGTGTGCACAAAGGCCATGTTTACCTTTGCATTCCCGCTCCGATAAACAGCGATAGCACCCAATCAATACTGGCCATAAACGTCCAGTACCACGTGACGCCGTCCCTAACGGAACCGTCTAGAGGCCGGCTGGATTCCCATCATCAAATAAATCAAAACACACATCCAGTTTCACGTCACGTCCACTTTCCGACTCACAGGATGTACTGTACACACACACACACACACCTCCCCCTGCCTAAACAGTGCCATTATTTTCAGCTATAAATCACATTGAATGGCACATTGATTTTATCCTGCAGGGGCGGCAGCGCAGAGGGGAGCTGCAGACACAGTTATTACGTTTAATATTATCAATATTATCTCCCATATCATCTGAGACAGGGAGGCAGGTATCAGGAGGAGTCGACAGACACTTTTCTGCCAAGCTCCCCCTCTCCTCCTCCCCCCCTCAGAGAGACAGTTTCCATCAATCTGATAAGCTGAACTTCCCCCGTCACACCTGCAGGGCAAAGTCACCCAGCATCCCCTCGCCTCCAGACTCCTCCAGCCCTCCGACTCCCATCAGCGCTTCCTTTCTCTCTCGTGGTAAACGCTACACTGCGTTTCCAGTGACCTTTCACTTTGCTTTTGGGAGCATGCAGCACTCGGTGATGCAAGTCTCATTTACTAGTTCACACAATGCTCATGAAGGTTCTTTCTTACAAAGCTGCTAAATACACAGAACTTTGTCTCTGACATTGGGTTCAGAAGGTAGTGAGGATCAAGGCCTTCAAACCACCAAGACCACCAATAAATATCAAAATACGCCCTTTTTTAAGAAATTGTTTCATAAGATATTACATAATCTGCTCTACTGGGCATACAATTAGGTCAATCTACTAAAAAGGATACAGTTCAAGTAATTTCTTATTTGATAAATTAAAGTTTAACCTCAGAAATCTGTTGTTTTAGCTATGCCATCGTAAAGCTGTCTTATTTCCACACAGCAAACCTTTAACGTCAGTATTCAGAAAACTTCCTGTGACAGCAGCAGCTGAGCTTCTTTTAATAAAACCAATTTGATTAAACACGTTAAGTTTAAACACTCAGCAGAATCCAACGAGCACCGAGGCTCCGTCACAAACTGGTGGAAGCTTTTAATAAAATAAGATAAGAAATAAATTATAATGATAATAATAATTCATCACTTCATCCAACAGGTTTTAACTGAGCTGAGCTGTTCCTCAGAAGTTGGTCCGACATCGTGATGTGAACAGGAATGTTTATCTCGCACACGCAGACAAACGTGTTATTCTGTGTAAAAATCTGAGAAATGAGAAGCAATCCATGGTATGGAGGAATATCCAGTAAAAATTCAGTCTGACAAAATTCACAGAAAGAACAAATTAAAACATTAAGTTGGTCTGAAGAGCCTCAAACGTGTTTAATTCTGTGGCTCTGAACTGAACCAACTTTAATTTATTTCGTTATCTTTGTTCTCTCTTGACCCCTAAAGGAGCTATAACCTTCAGTCAGAAAGACAAATTATGTTTGTTATTCCTCAAACACAAACTGACTTTGATGAAAATGTCTTTAAAATATTTGTACCACTTCCTGTTGTGACTGACAGAAACATCTTACACTAGAAAACCTGCTGAGGATGAATCGTTTAAGAAGAAGAAATAAAGCACACCTGAAAACTGCTGCTTTGATTGTTAATGGTCTTTAACTAGTTTGTTTTAATGTGAGTTTATTGTAGAATTATTATTCTGCTGTCATGTTCGGGACTCTATTGCAATAGAGAATCCGACTCTCAATGGATCATTCCTGGTATAATGAAGGTTAAATAAACAAACTTGTTTTTTAGTGATGGTAGGATGGAGAAGAGACGGACCAGTGGATCAGGGTTTCACCTGCAGTAACGAGAGCAGGCGTTGCTCCAGTCTGTCGAGGTGAACAGAGAGCCGAGTCGAAAAGCAAAGCTCTCAATTTACGGGTCTATGTTCCAACCCTCACTTGGTCATAAGATGTGAATCATGGCTAAAAGGAGATCCCTGATGCAAGCAGCTGTAGGGGGGCTGGGTTCAGCCTCAGAGACAAGGAGAGGAGCTCCGCCATGCAGAGGAGATCCAAGTAAAGCAGCTCCTCCTCCACATCAAGAGGGTCTGCTGAGGTGCTTCGAGCAGCTGATCAAGATGCTTCCTGGTCATCTCCATCTGGAAGTTTTCCAGGAATGTCCAACTGGTAGGAAACCCCTGGGACCCAGAACTGGCTGGAGGGCTTACTGTATGTATCCTCTCTAACCTGGGAATGCCTTGGGGTCCCCCAGAGGCAGCTGAGGAGTGTCGCTGGGGAGAAGGATGTCTGGACGTCCCTCCTGGACCTGTTACCTCCACAACCCAACCTTAGATAAGCAGAAGAAAATGAATGGATGGATGGAGATCTAATAATTTAGGTTTTGTTGTTACAAACTGTGCATTTTAGAAAGTAAAAAATCAGAGCAATAGTTATGACAGCAAACGCTCCACTTTAAACAAAAACAGAAACAACTCGGATCAGACTGGGAACAAATCCTTAATGGAATGTAAAACCACCCAGGGTTTTTAAACTAAGATCCTTTTGTGTCTTTGGTCAATTTTTTAAAAACATTATACACAATCTCACTCAAAATCACAAGATCTTACACAACCTGTTAGGACTCCATGTGCTGGGAACGGCTCTCAGCTACTACTTTATCAAACTGTAGCTCAAAATCTGTCACACTGAGTGAGCTGGAGACATGTTGGTGTTTCTAAGGTCACCTGATTTAAGATGGCCACCTTAAGTCAGGTGAAATACTACTACTACTACTACTACTACTACTAATAATAATAATAATAATAATAATGCATCAGTTTTATATAGCGCTTTTCAGGTCACTCAAAGACGCTTTACAGAGTTGCATTATTCATTCACACAGTCATTCTCACCGGTGGTGGTAAACTACGACAGACGTCTGTAGTCACAGCTGCCCTGGGGCAGACTGACAGAAGCGAGGCTGCCATTCTGCGCCATCGGCCCTTCTGACCACCACCAACATCGTACTAAAGATCACCACCAACTAAAGATCGTAGATGCAAAAGTAATGCATTTTTGTTTGTGAACGTTTCATTAAAATCCATCGTCTGGTTCAGGATATTTTACTAACACTACAGACAAACAGGTAAACATTACCACACATTTTGGGAGGCGTGTAGCTCAGTTGGTAGAGTGGCCGGTCTGGCAACCGGAGGGTCGCCAGTTCGATCCCAGCTCCAGTTGGGTAACCTTGTTGTTGCGCCCTTGGGCAAGACACTTCACCCACCTTGTCTACTGGTGGTTGGAGGGTCATGGTGGGCTCCGGTGCATGGCACCCCCACCTCTGTCAGTGTGTCCCAGGGCAGCTGTGGCTACAATGTAGCTCATCACCACCACTGTGTGAATGACTGTTGTGTTGTACAGCTCTTTGGGGAGTGTAGAACACTCTAGAAAAGCACTCTATAAACACAGGCCATTTACCATTTTATCTTTAACTTTTGTTCTTGGTCTGATCCATTTCAGCACTAACACGTAAAATAGTAGAAAGGTGTTCTGAGTGTGAGGACGTCTTAGGAAGTAAAGCTCAAAACAGTTAAAAGAATCTCAAAAACTGCAAAAATCAATACATGAAAGTTTACTTTAGACAAAAACTGTGAAAGTTCATGTTCTGACTGAGATCAAGATTTCTTTCCTCAACTTCCTGTCAACTCTCCACCTCCAGTTTTTAGTACATAAACCTGCCCGTCACACCTCCAGAGGAAAACATGGCTGCTGTTGTTTAACCAACATAGAAACATGTTCAATTAGAAAACAAAACATAAAAAACATGAAACCTGCAGAGTGAAGAAAGTGACTGTTTACTGCTAATCCTGTGAACTGTCTGAGGCTGTTTATCACGATGAAACCAGAGATTACTACTGCTGCCGTCTGTTCTTTTATGCATCACACACACTTTTCCTATCCTCACCGATCAGATTCTGATGAAAAGCAGAAAAAAAGGTTCACAAAAATCCTTGTGATTGGTTCAAAACGGGCATGACAATTAGAGGTCAGAAGGAGGTGACGTGACGACTTATCGGGCCAGAAGTGGATTTTTATCACGTTTCCTGTGATGTATAAAAATGATTGTTTGAAGTGAAAAAGAAAAAATAGAAGGAACTTCAGTTGTTTGTGCAGGTTGCTGTAACTGATTCTGAGAACAGAGAGGAAGAAAAAGGACCACAACAGGCAGGAAAGTAGTGAACAGATGCTCCTCTATAAAGTGTGTGTCGGAGCTTTGTAGGAGCATTAATAATAAACGGGCTTCGGGCCGAGCAGGAAGGGCCAGTGTTCGGCCCTGGTACTGGGAGAATGTGTTTTTCTTTCTAAAGTTATCAGGGTGGTTATCACCTGTGTGTGAGTGTGTGTTAGTGTGTGTGTGCGTGTGTGTGTGTCGTCCAGATGGCGGATAAGAGGCCCTGCCTTTATTAGCCAGCGTTGGCCAGATAAAGACCTGGTATTGATCCCAGGTTGAAAGAGCAGGTTCGTCAAACATGGCTGATTTACAGAGAGCTGATAATGGCAGCGCTGGGCAACCGAGGAACCCCGGGGAGGAGAAAGAGGAGTAAATCAACAGAGTGATGATGAAGGAAGTGTGTGTGTGTGTGTGTGTGTGCGTGCATATGTGTGTGTGTGTGTGAAGGAGAGAGAGAAAGAGGTGGCCTTAAACACATTCACAAATAGAGAAAAATGAACGCCAAGTCAGTTTGCTATCGACAAACTCGCTCACATGTGCAGCATGCCTGAATTCTCTCATCTTCTTCCTATACAATCTACACACACACACACACACACACACACACACACACACACACACACACACACACACACACAACGAGCTAATCTCTAATCTCGTCTCGATTAGCACCTGACAGAATTTCCATGGGTTTATCAAAACCGAGCCAACCAGCAGACGCTTATCGCCCTCAGCCCCCAAAATTTCACAAGAGCAGGAATTTTTTTGAGATTAAAAACACACAGCCGGTGAAATCTTGAATAAGTCAAAAGAATATGAGTGAAAACTCTGCTATCGCACGGCGCGAGATGGT
Organism: Callopanchax toddi; assembly: GCA_006937965.1. Classification (NCBI taxonomy): domain Eukaryota; kingdom Metazoa; phylum Chordata; class Actinopteri; order Cyprinodontiformes; family Nothobranchiidae; genus Callopanchax; species Callopanchax toddi. Next base: position 1,173,271 of record SSNR01000124.1, on the reverse strand, counting down.
GGGGGAGGCTCAGGACGAGAGGTGCATTAAAGGGGCGGAGCCTCTGGAGTCCACAGAAATGTTTGTTTTTTTATGAGTTTAGACACATTAGAGATAAAAACAGAAAACTGCAGCCTCATAAAGATGCTGCAAACATTTTTTTGTGTGTGTCCCTGGGTGACGTTAACGGTCTCCTGACAGATAACACAAACACGTCAGTTGATTGAACAAAGTCTTGATGAGGAGATAAAACTGGTTATAACCACTAATAACTGACAGCAGATGAGACATCTGGATGATTCTACAGGAGCTGCTTGTTTTTGTTGCTTTGAGTTCAGAGCTTTCACCGAAAAACCTGGAATCCCTGTTCAGGAGGGAAAACTCAAACACCTGCTTTACTTCAGCTGAGCTGTCTGTTTCTGTAAAACACAATAACAACAGCTAAAATGACTCTGATATTTATTCTGTTCTCTGAAGGATGGAGCCTTGTCATGAAGACTTTTCTGCACTTTCCACCTTAAATAATTAGATGGATCAGATCTAGGTTGTTTGCCATCATTGGCTGAAGAAACATCTAAAAGCTCTTTGCTCTGTGAACAGATGCATCTTCAACCTGTAAACTTTCATCACCAGCAAATCAACTTCAAATCAAAGGAATGAGGACAGAAAACCCCTCCAAATGTTTAAATCAAAGACTTGATTTGTGGTTTTATAAACTAATCACCAAGTATCTCAAAGGAAGTAAACAATAAACATATAGTAAAAGAAAGAAACACTTTTGTGTGCAGATTTTTTGTTATTTATGAGACAATCAGTGTTAAATGTAAATTAAAACATAAAATTTAAGTCTTTTCCGTCCTTGAAAGAATGCAGATTGCCCACTGACTTTCATGCCTGAGTTTAAAGTCGAGAATGTTTTCATATCTGTGGTGTTTAGTTTGTTTACATCAAACCCTAGTTTGCAGAAGTGAACACAGTGATCACACTGGGCGTTCAGTAGGTGGCCAAAAATGAACTGAGCGCTCTTGTAGATGAACGACGACTCTAGAAACAGTGAACAGTGAGTGGTTCAGGGAATGGAGGTTAGACTGGGTTGTGGTCTAGTATTTACCTCTAGTAGTCACACCCCCACACACCTGTTTGTAGCGACACATCTTCATTCAGAAACCAAACCATGAAAAACCTACAGGTAAATCCGACTGAGTCAGACAGATTTCTGTGTTGTCTAACATTAATTATCTGTGATAGCTATCTTGAATTGGGTTGACTCAGAAAGGTAATCAGTTGTAGATAACCATCTAATTACTTCTTTAAGGTTATTAAAATCCATTCTGTGGTTCAGAAGAGATTTTGTTAAACGCACAAAAACACACACAGGTAAAACTATTGTCTTATAAAATATAAAAAAACAAGAACAACATAAAAATCCTCAAAAATCAGTTCATGAACATCTCTAAATTAGTTTCACAACTTATTTATGTTTAATTTTCATTTTAGATCTGTGTACTATAAGGAATGTGGTAAACAATGTAGCTTAAAATGTTCTTTTTTTCATGCCTCTTAACAACGTTCTAACGCAGTATAGCTATAAATATATCGTGGCAATTTAAAAAAAAACTAAAGAAATTAATAAACTGGTGTTTTGCTCTCTCTTGTTACTGTGGCAATGTGCGGTCCCATGTCCGGGGGAGGTGCAGCATTGGGATTATACCCGACGGGAGGGGTGAGAGCTCTGAGCTGTGTTTGTGTAAGGTAGCTAGCTATACCTAGCTTGTTGGCAAATTCCCTATTGCACCTTAAAGTCATTCAGGAACAGCCTGGTGCTCATTGTGTTTACTTTAGTCTCGGATACCTTCATTATGCAGCGTCGTGTAGAATGGAGGGCTGGAGCTGTCACCTTCTGCAGAATCCTCAGGGTCAGAGGCTCCTCCCTCCTCTCCTGATAGGCTCAGGTTGTCAGCTGTGTTTTCATCACCACCATCGAGATCCCCAAGCGAACCTGATGTAAAACACGAGGTAAAATACATTTATTTTCAAGTCATTTGAAGTTGTTTGTCTAAAACAAAATACATAATTTAAAAGCAATACAAATAAAAAGTTGAAAATGCACAAAAGTTTTTCTGAAAGACTTCTATCCTGAGTCCAAGCTGATGGTGCAGGAGAGGTGAAAAAGACAACATCAAACTACTTATTGTCACACATTTTACAGAGGGGGGGTAAAAATACTCTAAATATAATCAGTGATCTTTGAAAATATATATTTTTAAGTGGACTAATTCAAAAAGAGTTTCAGGAATTGGACACGCTGAACGGTCTAATCCAGAAGATTAATAGCACGAAGCCAAGGGGGACCTTAAAGCCAAATTACAGTATACCTAAAATTACAGCTAAAAGAGTGATTAGTGCGGGGCTGATTGCTATCGATTACACTTCCATAATCCCTGCTGACCAGAGTAATTATACAGTACGTTTCATCTATTTCAGCCTGTTTGAAGATTACATCCAAAAAATTGAAGTCAGTTAATGTGGATTTAATGTGACTTTTTTTTAAACAGCTTCATTAATGATACTCTGTCTATAGGATGGATCTCTTATTAAGATCCAAACCTTGAAATAAACCCTCATATTTACTGTGTGCCTCCCGCTCACGTCGGGCTTTCGAGGCCTGGAGACTGTCGGAACATCGCGTGACGAGCGTCGGCTCCCGGGAGGTTAAACATGGTAGAATTATTAATTCAGGGTAGCCATTTCTTTAAGGAGATTAGGAAGGCTTGTGAACACGCTGCAGACTGCTGAGAGAAACAATGACACACACATGATGAAGATGATGAGGATGTGCTGGAGAGATGAGGGCGACTGAATCAGAGTGAAATGAAAACCGACACAGATCCAGGATTTTTTCCCTCCTCGATCCAGAACAGGTTGCAAATTAATTTTCGTGAGGTTGTGCAGAACGAACAGGGGGATTGTGTCGGCGCTAAAGCCGTGACTGGGGGGCGTATATATTTACAATACTGGAACAAAAGGAGTCTATAATCTATACAAAGCACACAACAATACCCGTGAATAAAGAAGCTTGTAGAAAAAGGGAGAGGCAATTTTTCTAATTCTGTTAATTTCACTTCCAAAGCAATTAAAAGCAGGCAGAGATAATGCTGGGAAACAATCGCCGGCTGACAAAGTGTTTCTGTCTTTGTAAATGAAACATCTTTAGGCTAATTTCAACTTCCACGCCTGCATGGTTCACTCTAATTTCAGATAAAATGAACACAGCTAGATTTGGACCTTCATTTATAAAAAAGAGAGACAAGAGGAGAAAGAAAAAAAATTGATCCTGTACACAATATTTTTAGAATTAGGTCCATGTCGTCCAAGCTTTGCTAGATCTCATTTTCAGTATCTATATGGACATTTTCATACAATTAATTTTCCTTTAATCATAATTGTACAAAGGGACTTGTGCGTGTAAAATTCCAATTATATTTCCTGTTTAAAATGTAAGTTTGAATTATGATTTCCCTCCTCATTACAGCTCTGGTTTAATGAATCAATCGCCTCATCGCTGCTTTCAGACATCAAATGGTGCAGAAAAGTTTCAGCTCCAATTTCTCCCTTCTTTTATCCCAGCAGAAATATTCCCACTTTTCTCCTCCTGCGTCGGATAGTTGGCTGAAAGGATAGCGGGACGCTGGAGCGATAAGTGCACCACATTCTGCTTCATTTACCCGTTTTACAGCTAAAGCTTTTAATTGTTACAGCGTGATATCCAGGAAAATTGGACTGAACTCCTTCAAGAGATGGAGAAATAATAAAAAGACAGAAGCTAAACGTGTATCTCTGTAGGAGGGACATCAGTTAATCCGACAGCAACTTCCTGCTCCCAGGTTGGGATTTAAAACGAGGAACTAAAAGAGCCTGAAGCTTCCATCTGTTCCTTCTGTTTGAATCATTTAGATGGAGGGTTAAACTTTGTTTTAAACTTTTAAAAACAGCTGGGAGTTAAAACTGTATAAAATATATATTTCTTCAAAGGTTTAACTAATTTAAAGAATCATAAAAATGGAAGAAACTGACCCTAACCCATTAAGCAATGAAGTACCTGTATTATGAGATCACTGCAAACAAATTCCAACTGTCCTTTAAATGTTCTAATTGTAATTTAGTCCCAAAACATCTAAATTATATCTATTTTTTGTTTGTTTGTTTTCCCTTTTGCTCACAGCCTGTTCTCCCAAACTTGTCTCATTTCTCACACTTTCTGATTCAAGGAAACTTAAACCTGATCCTCACTGTTTTCTCAAGGGAGTTTCTAAAATGTCTCAAAATGTTCTCAAGGGATTTCCATTTCCTTGTGTAGGTCTCAGGGCCTCGCTCTCGTGTTGCTGGAACTTCGAAGAACGTGTTTTAAAATTCTAAAAAAATAACCACAGCGTAGGCAACTGGAACTCGTCTCAGGTTAGCTTCTGAAAGTCTGGAAGTGAGAGAAATTTGAGACAATTTTGGGAAGATTTAGAGACAAAACTGTGAAAAAAAATAAAGGGAAACTGCAAACAAACTGAGACATTATTAAGACACAACAGCAGCTAATTATTTGTAGTTACACCACAGGCCCTGCATCACTGAACCAGATATAAAACTTGTAATTTGCAAAAGTGTCAAACTAAAACTAGTCAGACACAGTCCAGTGAGATACTGGTTTTATGAATTAAAACAATTATCCATGTTTTTCTTACAACAATGAAAATGGAAAAGAAGCAGAAGAAAAGTTTCACTTTACTGAATAAACTGATTCTAGTTTATTTCTCTCCAAACCTTCAACAAAGTGTTTTTCTCTGTCTTTGTTCTTCCAACGCACGCTTTGAGGTTTCACAGAAACAAACGTTAATGTTTAAAGAAGATTTGTATAAAACATCAGAAAAATCTTGATAAACCTAAAGAACATGTTTCTGGTTGGTTGCATGATCAGTCAGCTGTTTCTGCATCCTGAAAATAAACATCCTAAGCGTTTTAAAGAAATCCTGGAGATCTGTCTCAAGTTTTGCTTCTTTATGAACATTTCGTTTTACTCTTTATCCATGTGGAACGAAGCTCATGGCGCCACCTGCCACCACACTGTAGACATTAATTTATTCACCATAAACCAGGTGATAAAAAATGTTTAATTAATGCTTTTTTTTAATAAAGTAACATTTTAAAAACAACTGGAGATTTAACTGGAGATAATGAGTATCATCATTTAACAGAAACTAATCAATTAATGACAGAAAAATGTATTCTAATTTTATAAAAACATGTTGAAATAAGTCAGACCGTTAGAAATAACTGAGGTTTTGTTTTGAAAGCTGTGAACCACGTGGTTTATTTCAGGCAACAACAGTCCTAAAGTGAAGGGCAAACAACGCCTGGGTCCAAATTAACATAAAGAAGAATCTGGTCCAGTAAAGATGGGTCCAACACAGATATGGTGCTGCAGGAACACTAGAGAGCAGCTGTCTGTCTCTGAGACGCGACGACAGACAGAACAAAGTGCTGAAGATACTGCTTTATTAACTCTCAGTCCACATCAAACCTGCAGCTCGCTGATTAAACACAGAGACAACACACATCAAACCTGCATGCTCAACAAGCTGATTAAACAGACGGCAGCTTCGCCGCTCTCACGCTAATAACCCGCCGCACAGAAAATACATCAGACCTGAAAGCAAGAGAAAGCGCGCCTGTATCGCTACATCACTCACTTGTGAAGAGAAACATTAAAAGAGGATATTTAGGGAAAGAAAAGAGGCAAGGACGGGAAGGAGAGGAGGATGTGTGAGCTCTCGAGAGGGAAGCTGAGGTACCTGACACAGAGTCAGGAGCTGGAGAGGAGCCACTTATTGATCAGTGAGCAGAGGAAATACTCTTCATCAACTTTAAACATTTCCCTCAACAGTAGGAGGGATCTTATCACAGCTCCACGGCCGCCACCAACACACAGGTTCACTTCACCAAAACACAAAAAATCTGCATTTCCTCTTCAGCTGAAACCAAGCTAAAGGTTTTACACTGATCTCAGGCGCTAAATGCTAGAGTGAACAATTTCCCATAGTGCAACTGGGCACTGGTGTGAACCTGTGACCTCAGTCAGTTCTCTGCAGCATCCTGAAGGAACCGGACTCGGCAGCATGATAATAATGTGAATTAGCGCTTAGCAGTGAGTTCATTTACCTGGAAATATGTTAGATTTTTTTATTGCTGCTTCCATGATGTGTTCACAGACCAATAAAAAAAAATCAGATTTTTGAGTTTCAGTCTAACCAATCAAAACTCTGAATCGTGGCCTGTTCTGGTTCCCAGCCAATGTTTCAATGCTTCTCTACCTGAAACTCATTCTGCTAATATGTGTTTATGAAAATGTAAAGAGTTCTTTTATTTTAACAGTTCTTTGAATATTTAATTTTTAAATACTGGCTGATTAAAATACATTTCTGCTTGAATAAAACTGAAATTAAATCTTTTAAAAAAAACATGCAGAAAATTGTGAAAAAATATCTCAAAGCAAAACAGACTAAAATGACTGAGAACCTTTTTTCAAAATGACGATGACACATTATTTCCTCAGCAATTTAAACATTCAACCTCAGGAAAGTCAAATAAAAAACTTGAATCAAGCTTGAAAACTGGAAACCTCACAGAAGACATGACAGTGCTCCTGATTATAAAACATCAGATATTTGTTTACATGTTGGAATAACTGACTTCTGGTTCTAATGCAGCGAGAGATCAGATGGTGACTGAAATCAGTATTAAGCATGATCAACTTGACAAGTCAGCCAATCTGAAACTCAAAAATATGATTATTTTTCAGTCCATAACTGCGTGTTATGGGCCAAGCAGCAAAAAAAACCAAACAAAAATGTTCCCTGGTCTGTGAACTCCTCATCAAACTCCAGCAATAAGGAACCCTCCATATGGAAATCTTTGCTTCCAGAATCATAGTTTTCATGTTTTCTTTAAAAATGTATAAATAATAATAATAAATCTGGGATATCTGGGAATCTGAGAATTTGGGATAAATCACAATCAATATTAGCGGGTCAGAGTTGAACAAAAATTGCAAATCAGTATCAGCTCACTAAACCAGAATTGGTGCATCTCTAAATACACCTCCAGAAATCCAAACAGATGAACATCCAGAGAGGACTCAGGTTAGTCTGCTAACATCCAAACATCTGAAGAGTTTCATCTCTAAATGCATTCAAAACGATGAAATAGTCAATCAAGTGATTTCATTCAGGTCATGAGAATGGGTGAGGAGAGAAAACCTAAAAGAAAAACTGGAATCTGTATGTCAGAGTCTAAAATGACTGAATGATCTTTTGCTGACTTGGTTGTTTTTAGTAAACACCACCTGACTGCCCTCTCATGTTTACTGTCATTAGACTCTAAATGTGTCTATAAATAAATAAAAACATGTTTGATTTGTTGTCACGGCTGCAGGAAGTCAAAAACCTCCCGCTGACGGAGTGAAGAAGGAGCGGAAATAAAGTCAGAGCTGAGGAAGGCGGCGTCTGCTGTCAGTCAGATGTTTCTGTAGAACTCTAATGATGATGATGATGATGTGATGATGTGATGAAGGAGGAGGCAGCAGGATGCCGAACATCAAAGACCTAAAATTATATCAACACAAAAAACACCTCCAGTTTCTCTCCTCCTGACCGTCTCATCCCTGCATCCTCCTCTCCCTCTGCTATCATCTCTCCATTCCTCCTGCATCTCTCTTTCTTCTCCTCCATCCCCTTTCAGTATCACTCCTCCATCCCTCACACTCCATCACCTTCCCTCCCCGTCTCTTCCTCTCTCTCTCCCTCCCCTTTTTTCTTTCTTTTTTTTTGGTGGAGAAAGCGCGGTGACTGGGAGCGTCACTCTGTGCGGATAGCTGCGAGCCGTTGGCGGTTATCGGCTCCTGCAGACTCTCTCTGCCGGTCTGATCTGTCTCCTCTTCATTAAGCAAATACGCCGACGTGGAAATGAAAACATAATAGCTATTTGATTTCCAGCGAGATATTTTGCATATTGGTTCGGAGCTGATAGTGGAATTTCATCAAGTCGTTTTTTTTTCTTCCTCTCCCTCTCTCGCCACCACAGCCTCCCCCTCCTCCCCCTCCTCCCACCCCTCCATCCTCCTGCTTTAAAAACTGAATTACTGAGCTCGGCCGGCTTTCAGCTGAGATTTCTTTACATTGCTGGGAAGAAGAAAAAAGAGAGAGAGAAATCTGGCTCCCCAGGAAGACTACTTAAATGATTAAATATCCCCCCATTCCCATCTTTTTTCTCTTCCCTCTCTTTTTGATAACAAGGAAGAAAATTTAAAGAATTCACACTGCTTTAGGTTGCTATATAATCAGAGATAGCAGTGAGAAAATTAACTCCTTAATGAGCAGAGTCGTCTCCTAGATAAAGGTCCTGGATGGGGAGACGGCGGGGTGAGCTGAACCCTGAGAGGGGGACAATAAGAGACGGAAAGATAGAAGAGCTGATGGTGGGATGGAGTGGAACGGAAACAGACAAAGAGAGGCTTAGTTTTCTCTTCCTCCTGAGAGGAGGAGGTTTTAGCTTCTCGGCATGAGGAGGGCAGGTAAAGAGATATCAGGTGATACCACCCCCACCCCCCCTCCAGAACCCAGAGCAACGTCGATGGATGGTCCAGCGGAGGGGTATCCTTCATGGCCTCCGGAGAGGAAGAACTGGCTCTGAAGGAGGAGATCAGCATCAACTCCACAGCAGAACCATCTGATAGTCCAGAGAACCATTCAGCGACCCGACTGAACAGAAATAAATGTCCTGCTGCTGCTGGAACAGCGTTGGACCTGATAGTGGTCCCACCGTGTTACATCTGCAGCCTGATGGATACTGTACACACACACACTCAAACACACACCTCTAAAAAACATCCTGATGCCAGAAACAGCAAAGACCTCTGATATAACTCAAGACAAAACAATAAAATAATATATAAGCTTGAAATAATAAACTGAATCCAGGTGGTTCCTGAAAAGCTCTGGTGAGGTACCATGAATGTTTGTTTTGGGGATTTTTCTGGAGAAGCTGAGCTGTATGAACTTCAGTTAAAGTGGTTTCAGGAACAAAACGTCACACTGCATCTCAACCAAACATCCAAGATGCTGTGATGAGATTCTGAAGATGTGTTTCAGCAGATTTCATCACCTCACTGTGTTTCAGGTCTTTACTTTCTCTCAGCTCAGACATTTTGTCCACATGTGACGCTGCGCTCTGGATGGAGAGCTCACAGAGAAACAGGCCGTGCACCAATGGATGCACGAATCTGACTAAATAAGAAGCGTCTGGTATCACTTTAGAAAGATCTTCCTGAGGATCCACCTTTAAGGCGTCGCAACACGTCGGATCAAACCTTCCCTCCGGTGTTCTGTTTCACACCCGTTTTCTCTCTGGCAGCACTTCAGACAAACTCGCTCTGACAGATTGTTTCATTTTCCTCAAGGACGCCTTCCTCCCACACACACCACGGAGGAGCAGCAGAATCTGGAGGAACGGAGCAGCACATTCCTCAGAATGCAAACCGAACATGTGTGCATCACGATAAGACCAGAGGGAACAAGCGTGTGTGTGTGTGTGTGTGTGTGTGTGTGTGTGTATTAATGGCTTTCATGTAAATAGATGAATGTTTGATCAAACTTTTTATTTAGTGCGTTACCTCAAATGTTCAGCGACGCCACCTAGAGTATGATCCAGGAAACACGCAGTTCTCCAGGAATCCGATCTGATATTTGTTGGATGGTTTTTGTTATTCATGGTGTATGTCCTTCTCTGTGCTCGTATTGTGCTTCTTTGCTTGAGAAGTGTCACTTTCATTGTCCATTTGCCTTTAAGAAGTAAACATTTCATTCAAACTCTGTCCTAATCTGGCTTCCACATTCCTGCATCCTGACGGTGAAACTCTGATTCAAGCCTGAAATATTTTCAGATCCCGAATCTTCCAGAACATTTTAAACAAGGAGCTGTGGTTGTTTACAGAATCTTTACCTGCTCCTGACACTTTGTGTGACCGACGATGATTTAATGGGCAGCTGATAAAAGTGTTTTAACACGTTGATGAAGGGAAGGGAGTATGAACAGGTGGTTTCATGAAAAGAGAAGTAGAGGGGAGGAGGCAGGGAGCAGTTAGCAGCCGCCTGAGCTGAGACCCTGGACTATTGAAGCCAGGCATGCAGACGAGAAAGCCAGCCGATAAGCTTCGCTGATAAAAGATAGAAAATAGCAGCAGATTTGAACTTTCCCACCGTCCTAAGATCCACCGGGGGAGGAGGGGGAGGAGAGGGTTGATTCAACTACTTATTGAATCCTCTCCTATCTACAACAAGTCTCCCTCTCTCACACACACACACACACACACACACACACACACACACACACAATCCAGCAGCCGAGCAAGGCCGACGACCGGAGTGGGAATACAGGAAAAATACACGGAGCTCAACAACCCCACAGTTCTTCCAGAAAATGTATGGAGCTTGTGATGATGTGGAAATACCACACACTTACACACTTACACACACACACACACACACACAGAACAATGGTGTGAGATAGTCACACACTGCAGTATTTAGGAGTTAAATAACCAAAAGGTTTCTTAATGTGGTCACAGAGAGGTCAGAAACTGGAAGCTGCTTTCAACACATACACACACATACATACACACACACACACACACACACACACACACACACACACACACACACACACACACGCACACACACAAGGTCATCCAGTGTGTGAAGTCTACCATCATCTCTCTCCTCAAATCATATCAGAGACAGTGTTTCTTTCCATATCGCTGCTGATAGAAACAAACTCAGCCTTGAGTCAAACGGTGAGAATGTTCACACACTTCATGCAGACAAACACACACACACACACACACATCACTGGTGGAAATAAGGTCAGCATAAATCCTGCCTGACTGTATTAATTTACTACAGTTCCCTGCATATTAAAGTCAGGATTCTGGTAAAAAGGCTTTAAGTTAGACTGGTATAAATAAATGATGTAATAAAAAACTAAAAACCCTTTGAAGTTGCACACAAGCTGTTGGTCTGAGGCAGGGTCATTCACCTGTTCTGACCAGGGGAGAAACGACACTATGAGCTCAAATAAATAAAAATCAGTGACAGAATTCATGAGAGCTGTTTCCAGTGTTGAATGGAATATTTATATATTTGCTTTTCCTTGTTCAGAAAAAACATGAAACCATGTCAGAATCAATTTCTCAGATTTGACTTTGTATAGGTTTGTGTTTGAGTAAAATCCAAAATTATCCCAGATTCCAAATAAAAGAAATTGCCTTTTAGAATGTTTATATGCACATTATGTCATCCTGATTTACACAGAAACATGAAAGTCATTGTTGTCAATAAGTATATTAAACTGTTTTTACACATTTTCCTCAAGTTGCAGCCAGATGTGGTCCCGGGTTTGATTCCCGACCTGAAACCAGAGCTGATGGAGGTAAATGTGCTCTCAGCTCAAAGGTCTGAATCCTGTAGGATCGTGTCAAGATGTTTGGAAACTGAGTGCATTTCTGTCACTTCTGACAAACTGATGATGAGTGTGTGTGTGTGTGTGTGTGTGTG
>SSNR01000124.1:1146261-1161377 GCA_006937965.1 Callopanchax toddi | reverse complement strand
CCCCCCCCCCCCCCGCCCCTTGGTCCCGACCTCCCAGAAAGACCGGATTCAAAGGACAAGCTTCCTGCCATGTGGTCCTCCCTGTCTAAGCCCGCCCTCCCAGAACCCGCCCCCCGTTTGACATGAACCAGCTCTCAGCACCAGAGATGCTGAGTTCACCTCTTCCTCTTCGTCTTTCATTTACTCCTTATCGTCTCCCTCCTCTGCCTCATTTCATTATTTCCTCCATCGGCCTTCGCTTTTACTTTTTATCTTCATGGTAGCAGCTACACACACACACACACACACACACACACACACACACATAGATGTTTCTGCTGCTGCCAGAGACTAAACACACCGAGGGAGGAAGAGAAAACAGCTCCGATTAACAGAGACGCAAATATGACTGAGAGAGCAACAAAAACTGCCCTGGGGATTGTGTGTGTGTGTGTGTGTGTGTGTGTGTGTGTGCGTGCGTGCGTGCGTGTTATTCACAGAGGCGACTGTTTCAGGTTCAGTTGTCATATTTTTGTGTTACTAATTGGTGCCATTGCAGCGACACAGCTTCTGACAGAAACGTTGAAGGAGAAAAACTGTTCATAATAAAAATTGAAGAAACACAATCTTTTTGAGGCCAAGTTCATGAGACGCCAACAGGTGGTTCTAATCCTGATCAGGCCTAAAGTCCCAGTCCAGTCTGTGAGGATCAAAGACGCTCTGGGGATCCAGTCTGAGACCAAATGTGAAAAAAATCATTTAAACCAAAGTTCCTCTCAGACTGAAGGAACCAGAGAACCACGTGGACCAGGGCTTATGTCAGAACATCTTTGGTGGAACAGGTTTTTATGGACCATGTTGCAGCAGGATCTGATTAAAAAAATAAGAAATGAGACAACATGAAACACAGCCGTAAGATGTTTTTAATATCTTTATATTTGAAGTGTCTACCTGTAACAACAGCATGAGACAAATAATTAACAGCAACAATTATTCTGAAGAAGCAGTCTATAAATATACAGAAATCTGTTTTTAGTTGATTAAACATTTAGTTTTTCTGTGATTCTTAAAGAGAAATGTTTATGCTTAGTGTAAAAATGTGTTGCAGCGTCTAGTTGAACTTCTCCTGCAGCACAAAGAGAATCCATCATGTCTGAACTGTAATCTCCAGCTGTGATCAGAAGAAATGAACATGAACCCTCATTAAAAGCAGCACCTCTATCAGAAGGTTATTTGTTTGAATGCTTCAGTAACTTTTCATCATAATGACTGTTTCTTGTCTCTGTTGTTATCTGAAGTTTGCCCTGAGACATAAATATCTCTAATAACTGAAACAAAGACTTCAAAAGAGCTGCAAACAGAAACTCCTCCTATTTATTTTCCAATTACAGTTTCAGGGTTTGATGTTTATTTTTAGTTAAAAAGAGAAACTGTTCAAGCTGTCAGGTCCTCTAAATATGTTTGTATCTAAGTTTTAATATTTTACAGGTAAATAAAGTTGTGGTGTAACCTTTCAAACCCAAACTGATTGTTTGTTGATTGTTTAACACTCTTATGGGCCATTTCATTGGGTATATCCAACTACAGTAGTACCGGGTTGGACCCCCCACTGCCTTCAGGACCGTCTTAATTCTTGGTGTCATTAATTCAACCAGGTGTTGAAAACATTCCTCAGAGGTTCTGGTCTATGTTGACATGACAGCATCACTCAGCTGCTGAATATCCACTAAGTGAATCTCCCATTCCACCACATCCTAAATGGTCTGGACTGGATTGTTGTCAGCAACAAGACTCAACAAGACTGGAGTTTAAACCATGCTCAGGTGGTACAAAGGGGCCCAAAGTGAGCCAAGAACATCTCCCCAACACCATTACACCATCAGCAGCCTTAAAGCCATACTCAGTAGCCAGGTAAACAAACAAGGTCTCGCTAGCTATTTTACAGAAACACATCTCGGTGAACTCATCCCTCCCGTCGGGTGAAATCCTTACGCCAGCCTCCCGCCGACATAGGACCACGGTTTGCAAAGGTGACAAAGCAGAGTCTAACACCAGCCGCAGAAACGTTCCCCCAGCTTTCCCTCTTTTCACCTCCAAAAGTTTTAAATTTTCTGCTAGCTGAAAAGGTGCTTTTTGGGGGGGACTCTGGTATTTTTATCTTAAAATGGAAGCGCTAACAGCCGGCTCTGTCTTACTTCTACTTTCACTTTCACTTCCGGGATGTTCTGCCTCAAAATGTGTCCGGGCGGATTAATGCCAATCCAAGCAGTGAGGAAATGCGGCAGACAGACAGCTGGATTGTCCAATCTGAAGTTTTCAGAGAACTGCGGGACAACTACTTTATTGATTTCTTTCGGATTTTTTTTTATCTCCACAATATATTTATGGCTATACTATGTTGGAACGTTGTTAAGAGGCTTTAAAAAAACGTTAAAAGCTACATTGTTTACCTGGCTACTGAGTATGCCTTTAACTGTTGATACAAATCAGGATGGATCCATGCTTTCATGTGGTTGACACCAAATTCTGACCCGATTATGTGAAATCAAGGCTCATTAGACCAGGAAACGTTCTTCTTTCTCTTCTGGTCCAGTTCTGGTGATCCAGTCTCTTCTGGTTCAGTTCTGGTGATCCAGTCTCTTCTGGTTCAGTCCTGGTGATCCAGTCTCTTCTGGTTCAGTCCTGGTGATCCAGTCTCTTCTGGTTCAGTCCTGGTGATCCAGTCTCTTCTGGTTCAGTCCTGGTGATCCAGTCTCTTCTGGTTCAGTCCTGGTGATCCAGTCTCTTCTGGTCCAGTCCTGGTGATCCAGTCTCTTCTGGTTCAGTCCTGGTGATCCAGTCTCTTCTGGTCCAGTTCTGGTGATCCTGTGTCCGTTTTCTTTTCTTAGCTGACAGGAGAGACATGTTGGTCTTCTGCTGCTGTAGTCCACCTGCTTCAAGGTTCAACATGTTGTGGTTCAGATGGTGTTCTGGTTGGAACCAGTGGTTATCTGAGCTCCTGTTGCCTTTCTGTCATCCAGAACCAGTCTGCCCATTCTCCTCTGACCTCAACAAGACATCCTCATCCAAACTGCTATTCTCTGGATGTCGTCTCTTTTCAGATTATTCTCTGTAAGCCCTAGAGATGGTTGTGGGTTCAAATCCCAGCAGCTCAGCAGGTTCTGAAATCCTCAGCCTGTCTGGTACCAACAACCAGGAAACGTTCAAAATCCTTTCAATGTCTTTTCTTCTCCATTCTGAGGCTCAGTTTAAATTTCAGAAATTTGTCTTCATTACGTCGAATACATGCACTAGCTGCTGCCATGTGATGGGATGATTAGCTTTCAACAGGTGTACCTAATAAAGTGGCTGGTGAGTGCATGTTATAACAGGGAAAGTTTAGGGAATTCCTTGGAATTGAAAAACACTGAAACCATCAGACTTAAAAACTTAAATCACCAAGAAACACCTCCTTCAGCTCCACTTGGAGTTACAGATGTGTTGATGGCTCACAGTGGACTTCAGGTCAACGTGTAACAGTAAATAAAAAGAGATCAAGTCACAAAAAATTCAATATGCGACAGTTCCACATGACAGAACCCCAGTGTTGCTCATCTGAGCCATCTGCCTACTGTACATCTGTCTCCGCTGCTGCCAAGAAGAGCAAGCTTCTCGCAGGAAAAACTCCCTGAGAAGTCGAGCGAAATACCACGAGAGTTAGAGGAGGGCTGCAGAGGGGAGATAAAAGGGCCGAGAAATGATAAAGATAAAGAGACAGACAAGCAGAGCGAGAGAAAAAAACAAGAGGAAGGAGAGATGGAACGATGGTGGGGCAGTCTTTTTGTTGGAGAGAGCAGAAGGGGGGGAACGCCACTCACAAGTTGGCTTTGCATCTGTTATCTCCGCCTCCTGTCACAAGGCTTAAAATAAAAATAAAAATAAAGTGAGATGGTGGCAGCAGTGTTGTTGCGATAGCCCCGCGGAGCATGGAGAGGGATGTAAAGGAGATAACTGGTTAAATATAACCCGCTGCACGGCTGGCAGTGGCAAAGAAAGGGGGTACGTTCAAGAGGCAGGGCATCAGTGGAGCCCTCACTGCCCAGATAACGTCCGAGTTAACACACAGTGTGCGTGTGTGGGGGGGGGGGGGAGAAAAGACATATCCATAATTACTCCACTGATCACACACACACAAGCACAAGATACAGAAACACATAGGGAAGAAGCAGAGCTGAGAAAAGATGTGTTCACTCACATCTATGTATCTCTGAGCTGCAACCCCTCCCACACACACACACGCACACACACGCACACACACACACACACACACACACACCCCTCCAACGCAAAAAGTCACAACGGGATTTCTGATGGGAAAAATGTGCTTCCCTCAGATGATGGTCAGATAGAGCTCCGAGTACAGCCAAATGTCAGAGATGATAAATGGAGGGGGAGCAGAGACAAGATCACACACACACACACACACACACACACACACACACACACACACACACACACACACACACACACACAGGCCAGAACCATGCTCACACCAGAATCACACACACAACAGAACAACTATCTCCTCTGCTTTTAAAGAATCCATCAGATTAGTCCAACTTTATTCTAACGAGATTAAAAATATTCAAATATATTCTAAACAAACTCAGATGGTTCATTGTTCTAACTTTTGCCACATACATAGGCCAAAAATCATAAAAGTAAAATAGATTACAGGAGACAGAAATTAGAAGGTTTTTTTTTTTTTACTTAAAAATTCAACAATGAAATGAAATTCGCAGAATCTGCTGAGTTGATTGTTTCTATTTTCTTGGACTTGAAAAATGTGTGTTTTTATTATTATTATTATTATTATTATTATTATTATTATTATTATTATTATTATTATTATTATCATCATCATCATCAACAACAACAAGAGGATATGGGTTTATTAACCCAGTAAATTATGGATGTCCAGCAATGTAAATAACCAGAAAAAATGAAACATTTTGATGAAACCTAATTTGCAACAAGATATTCTAATAAACATTTCATTTAATAAGTTTTTAAAGTTTTAAATGAATGACTTTATATAAAAAACAAACATGTGCATCAACCCAACATCAAATCAGCTGATTTACACCAACTTCTCTGCAGATCTGATATTATCACTGATGGAGTTCTGCTTCTGTAGAATTTACCTAAAAAACCCTAACACTCCACAGCACATCACCATATGAGTCCACTGCATTGTACATTATAAGTGGATTGTATTACAGTTGTGTTCATAGTAGAGAGGTAAAGGGTCAAAACAAACTAAAACATGTTTATGTATGAAACCTAACCAATGTTTTTAATGCATTTATGAAACAGCTGAAATATTTGAACATTGTCCACAACATTTTATGATTACTGCTGAATTAAGAAAATCTATGACCATCACCCAAATCAGTATTTCATCTGTCCTAATGAAGATCAAATAATGTTTCACTCTCCCCAAATTTACAGTTAAGAAAAGTTTCAGGTAGCTTTTTTAGAGTAAATCAAATCGTTCACTTTTTTCATATTTAAACACGACAAGCAGTGTGTTTACCATTAAATAATCATTTTTATCTGAAAATTTAAAAAAAAAATTCTTTAAAAAGATCCAAATCTGATCATTGTGATGTTTAACCATCAATCACTAAGAAATCAAGATGTTAAACAAAGGAACAACAAAGAAATAAATATCAGCAATAAAAAAACGACTGATTTAAAAAGTGGATCTACTTCATTAATAAACATCTAAAGTGGCTTAAAAGAAGGCTGAACTTCTTTCACGTTTTTCTGATGAATTTGTTAAAAACAGAAAGCCTGATGCTTTAAGCTGCTTGTATAAATGATTGTGGTTGTTATCTGCATCAAAGCCTCCACCGTCTCCAACTGCCTGCAGATTACCGACGTTACACAAGCTGCACGCTCCGCCGCCGCGGAGTTACATGAAATCATACCGACAGGAAGTTCCTGTCAGAGCAGGTGCTTCTCAGGAATGTTTCCTCTGTTCAAGACCATTTAACCTAATTTTAAAACACTATAGCTGCATCTGCAGTAGGGCTGAAGTGTCTCATTATTTTAAATCTACTGATAATGTTTTTTTTTAGATTAATTACCCAGAAAGGAGTAAAACATGCCTCCCATTTCCCAAAGCAAAAAGCAGTTTCTGCTGATTACTTTGGAGCGATAAGAAACTCACATTTAGGAGACAAAGTTATTTGAAATATTCAGAGTAAATCCACATTTAAAGCTTTGCCATCCTGTTCATAAACAAAAGAACTGTTTTTATACGTCGACATCAGTTATCGGTCCCCGGTGAGAACGATGATGCTCGTCCTGTGGATGAGATGAACTCGGGTCCGGATGTGACAGCATCCTCCTTGTCCTGGCCTGACCTTGCCCTGCCTGCTTTGGGGAGTCCTGCGTTACCGCGGCGATGCGGTGGTGGATGACTTCAGAGATTATTTTAATATCGGGCCGGTGTGGATTGCTGATAGTGTTTTAAGGCAGGGCCCGGTGGACCCAGCACTGGTGGTAGCTATCTGTAATTAGTAACCATTCCCTATCACTGATAAGATAAACTACGCCTGACCTTTTCCATTTGGTCACCATGGCAACCTGAAACCCCCACCCCAGCACCACCACCCCCCTTCGTATTATTTTAGTGATTAAACAGCAAATAGTGCTGAAGATGTGAGCAGCTGATAGGAGCATGATTAATAATGGTCCTCCACATGGTGCTCTGAGGTCTGTGTGTGTGTGTGTGTGTGTGTGTGTGTGTGTGTGTGTGCGTGCGTGCGTGCGTGCGTGTGTGTGTGTGTGCTGAGGAAGAGGAGGGGCCCGTCAGTGTCAAAGAGTTGCAGTGAAAAGGCTCCGCTCTGCTTTTTTCTGGTGAATAATGGAAATTTAAGATGAGCTGAAATAAAAGAGAGCAATAGACGTTCTCCCTCCCCGAGTCGCCCTCTGAGGATAGTTAATATTAACGCCGTTCGCTCCCACACCCACTCAGCTTCGCCGGGGCCCTCAAAGTGCTATCTGCTGATGAATAATGAATGCAGGACTCCAGGGTTACCGCGTCCCCACTTTAAAACGCCACAATGTGGTTTTAAAGAGCCGAGCGGCTGAAACAACCTCATTCAGAGGAAACAGGGCTTTTTATTCGAAGCTCTTAGCAGCTTCAACCTCAAAGATGAAAAAACTACGTGAGTGTAAATATGAATCCTAAACACTTGAATTACAAAATAATCTGAGACTTTAAACCTTGTGCTGTTAAACATTTGAGTTGTTTAAATGAATAAACTTTAACTGATTTTAGTCTCTACACACACCTGCCTGTACAGTATTTGAAACTTTTTATAGTATTGTCCACTAGTTATTTAACGGTTTGTTTACAGCATGACTTACAATACAAAAACACAAAACATACAAAATTTTGACAATTTTGGGGGTTAAACGTCCAATATAAAAAACAAACTGATATATATATAAATGTATAATTGGTTGGGGTTTCTTTTTGACGACTGAAAGCCAAAAGAGGAAAAAGTGAGACCAATAAGAACTCTGGCTTCATCATTTCTGGAGCATTTCCTCTCATTTGCTGGATGTTATTAAAAATGATGATATGGGCTCCTAAAACTAAAATTTATTATTAATTTATTGGTCAATTATCATGTTTTAATGAAGAAAAACAGTCCTTTTCATATACATAAAAATACATGTGTTTTTGTAGTTTAAATGAGTTCAGAAAAACAGAACATTTCCAGAGAAAATTATCTTGTATAATTATAACTATTGGAAAATAGATTAGCTTTATATTTATATAATTTATGTGAATAGAGTTGGGAAAGGCCTTTTTTGAGTTCTCGTTGAAAAAGTTACTCCAGTAGAAAGCAGGAGAGAATTATCTTCTTCTTGTGAGAAAAAAAGACCTGATTTCAGAATTCACATCTCCATTAGAGTGGAATCATGAAGGTTAAAAGTGCAGACATCCTTTGGTTTTTGAGATAAAGTAAACTCAGTTTTATGAAGTCATGAAGAGAAAGAAGAAAAAATAAATAATAAGAAGATGTTTCAGGTGGTTCAGCAAAATCTTAAACTCTAATGGGGGGATTGTCCCAAATCCATAACAGTGAAAATTTATGAAAAAAACATAACATTTTATTTTAAACATCAAAGGAGAGATTAAATCAGTAAACAAACTCTGGACCAAATAAAACATGTATTAAAACTGGTAAATTATTCATTTTTATTTCAACTTCTGCAGGTTTTGGAGTCAATTTTAAAGTCAGATGTAATTCTGTGTCAGTCGTTTAGATTTTTAGAAAAGGAAGAAACATCCTAGACCTGCAGTAGCAGATCTGAACCTGGAGAGAGTCCTGGAGGCTAACTCAGTTATAAACAGCACAAATGCAAAGACTGTGGAGGGTTCTGACCACATCTTACACACAACTCAGCAAGTCCAAAACATCCACTTCAAGTAGACGGAGTGGTTCAGACCGAAGCAGAACGATGATGCAAACAAAACCTCCACAAAGTCTCAAAAATACTTTATATATTTTATAAGACAGAGGAATTTTAGAAAGCAAATCTAACTGTTGTGTAGAAAACAGTCCCTGCATCAGAAAGTCCATCCAGACCATATCAAACGATCGGCGCAGAAGATTCAGATTATTCTGTAATAATCATCAACCCCACCAAATAAATACCCACACAAAAGAAATAAATCAATAGTTTAATTTAGAAAGATTTTATGGCTGATTAAAATTACACAGAATATACTGGGATCTGATTGGCTGAAAGGACTAACATGCAAACTGAATACAACCCAGGTTAATGATACCGACCATAACAGTTGACATCTAGTTAATAATCACCTTTTCCAACGGTGCATTAGGGCCGGGTGGGATTATAAGATATACCAGAGAGCCCAAAAATAGCTGGTTGGAATACCATCCTTAAAACCTCCTCTCTGGCATGTGCGGATAAACTGGCATTTTAGTTAACTTTGTGTATAAAAGTTTAGTTTCTGTCTAATTTCTCTCTTTATTTATAACAAAGTGAATACCTCCCAGTCCTACGCCGTCGTCCTGACTCTAGGCAGCCCACAGCGGGGCCTCAGCGCTCCATCATGCTCCTCGGAAGCCCATCCTGTAACTTCCTACATTTGCATGCTAGGGAGACGGTGAGTAGGTATGCAAAGCAGGCCCAGGTGACTGAAAGGTCAGTGTGGCTTTGCTAAAAGAACACACTAAGAAAAACCTGGCTGACTGTTATCGGTCAGATCCATCCACTGATACTGATAAAGGGGGACGCAATGTGGGGGAGACACTCCTTCCTGCTACTAAAAAAGGGAAATAAACCTTTTACCTCCTCCTGTCAGGAGGTGTTGTTGACTTGAGATTAAAAGTAATTAGAAAATGGGACAAATGAAGGGAAAGACAAGTCAATAAGTGTACATTTTAAAAAAAACTAATGAAACTTCACAGATTCAGAACACTGACAAGTTCACTGAAAACAATAATCTGTTCATTAAGGAAAGGCAACAAAACTTGAAATGTTTCTCAGTTGATTCAAAGTGAAGCTGCAACACAAAATAACATTTTACATTAACAACATACAGAGATGTGTTCAGTATAAGTTAAAAACCTTTGTTTACTTCTATACTAAAATAAATCACAAATGTTTACATTTTGCAGCCTGAAAATCAGATTCTATATTTATGATCAGCTCTGTTGATTATGGAGAGCAGTTAAAACAGTTATTAGAAAAGGAAACTATGCTGAGTGGAAGAACATTTCAAGTATCAGAAGAATTTATCCTCAAATATCTTTCTGGTGACCTGCTCCAAAGTAACTCTGCATTTATTTCCCTGCAACATGTTTTTATTCTGCTCTAAATTTGTCTTTTTGTTTAGCTGAACCTAATCTGTGCCGATGACGATGGTTTAAAGTCAAAAACAGCTGAATTCTCTTTCTGTGTGTGAAGCTGTAACCTGTCCTCTACAGTTTTCTTTAGCAGAAAATAAACGATTGCTATAATAATTCTGAATATCACAATGATATGTGATAAACACACATTTTCCGACTCCTCTTTGCATCCAGTCATCTTGATGCTCGCCACACTTTTGTGAGATGAGAGTCCATCAGATCGGGATGCAAATGCAGGTCATTTGTAACATAAAAGTCTATCCTTTACTGAATTCAGTCTTTGTTGTATTGCTATTGTGATAAATTTGTGATATACTGTCTAGTTGAAATACATGTATATTAAAGTTAAACCCTAGCAAACTGTAGAGGACTGCAAACCACCAACCGCTTAAAATGCAAGGAAGATCTTATGTTGAGGAATGATGGAATGATAGTTAACACCATTAAGTGAATTATCATGAACTCTAGCAGCATGATGATGTACGACCTGTTAGCAGTCAGAGTGTGTTGATGACTCTCAGCTACAAACAAATCACATTTCTGCTAAACATCTGTAAAACTGAGTTATATCCACTTCTGTGTTTGTTAATGCCAGTTAGCCACGGTGGCCATCTTGAATTGGCTTGACGCCCCAAAATTAATCAGTTCCATATGAATATCTAATTAATATTTTCTAAGAGTTTGATTAAAATCCAGATATTTTCCTGGTTTTAAGGGCCGAAAACGGTTTCTGGTTCTTGGACAGCTCTGACCTGCCAGTTTTGACCCATTTTGATTTATCTCATAAAATCATAACTAATAGGATATCTTTGTTTTATCAAACATGAAAATTCTGAATCTGAAAGTAAAACTTCCACATGGAACATCTGTTATCGCTAACACGAATTAGCACTTAGTGATGGTGCGTTCATGGTACGACAAAAAGTCTGATGTTTTGGGGCACCTCTACAAACAGAAATATCATTGCCTATCTTTACATTTTGGGACAGGTGATAAAAACTGTTTCACAACTAGCTTAAATATGTTTTTATAAAGAAAATGTAAACCAGAAATAATGCATTCACTGATGGTTGGAAAAGTTAAAATCCCTCCTTTTTAGTTCTGATTATTTTTGGCTGAGACCGATTTTTGCTTCGGATCCAATTTCCCCCACACATGATGTTTTTTTCAGAAGATGACCGGATTATTACAGCCACCATCTTCTTATTGTTTCTCAGGTTTATTCTGCAGAAAAGCGTTGAGTCTCTCGACATTACAGCCTCTGAGGGATATAGGAGGGGGGGGTCCAGAGGAATGTGGCTGCCCCGGCGGATTTAGCCAATCAGATGAGTGTCAGCCATCCAGAGATATTTTAGAGATAATAAGCATTCTGGGATATCTCTGGAAAATTCCTGCCCCTGACAGTAGAGCAGATAATGGAAGCTGCACACGGCAGAGTGATGTGGACGGAGGCACGATCAGATTCTCAACACGCACGCTGAAGTTTAAATATATATATATACGGCTGCTGGAATAAGCACTTGGCAGCCGCACTTTGAAGGCCGCAGAATGTCCACACAATCGCCTGAGTAAGCGAATTAGCCTCAGCGACGGCTGAGGAGGCAATAAGTTGGCAGAAAAGAGGGATAATCTTTTATCTTTCACCCTCCTAAATCATTTCTTAAAGTCTGTATCAGTTCCCTGACAGTTGACGTTCCACTTTTTCCCCTTTTATTATTTATTTATCTATTTTTGCTTTGTGTGAATTCAGCTAAAATACTTCTAAAGCTCTTAATGGCTCTATCGCTGCCTCAGATCTGCTGCCACACGCTGCCTTTTTCTCTCTGGTTTTTTTTTTTTTTTTGGTGGGGAGATTTTCTCCATCCCAGCCCCCGACGAGCTGCAGCTTTATCAAACCGTCTTGACGAGAACGACACGGCCAATTATTGACAAATTATTCCTTCATAGAATGACACGAGACAGGGAGAGGAGTGAGAGGGAGCTGATGAGTCCAACCCCGCCTTGACAGGCCCGAGGAGACGGACGTCTATCAGATTCTATTAAGAGCTCGGCACTCTGGCGAACAAAGCTGCCCGCGCCCCGCCACGCATTAACTGCTATTATACACTCATGAACTTGGTCACAATTGTTCCCTTCTTTTTCTGTTACACATTTTACTCTCCCTTTGTGCAATAAAGATCTGAGGATCACTTTGCTTTCTTGTGCGTGTGTGTATATGTGTGTGTGTGTGTGTTGTAGTTTTCTTTAAATATGTTGCCACTTTCTGCTTCTCCAAAGCTTCAGACTGATTACTGCTTTTTTATTTTTGCAAACATCATTTTCTTGGTTTAGATTTTCAGTAAAATGTAGAATTTTGCAACAGAAAATATTCACGATTCTTAAACACTCCCAAAATATTTTTTAAATCATTTAAATTTGGGAACTCTGAAAGGTACAATTCTGGGGGGTTTTCCCCACAAAGCTGCCAAGACGACTAGAGCAGTGGTTGACAGCAGCACGAGTGTAAAAGATACGGTACATGTGAACTGGGCCACTAATCGTTGGTCCACTAACAAACTACCTAATGCTTTATCTGTTATTTGAGTTATTGCTTTTGTGAACCGCCTCCGTTATCAGCTGCATCATAATCAGGGGACTTTGAGGCCTGAAAGTCTGATGCTGCAAGATAAAAGCTGTCGATGAGCCGGATAAATGTTGAAGATACTTTTTATTTTATTTCCTGCAATCTTTTAAAGTGGTCTTGATCAATAGTTCTGACTTTCTGAAGGTCTTTGAGAGTTCACTTTGGACTTTAGCTTCTTCACTCACTCTCAGGTTGTTGGTACCTGAATGTTTTGTTGTTTGTTAATTCTGACCTGTGAATCATCCAGGATTAAAAAGTTATCCTAACTCAAAGGATGAACCAGACCTGTGTCGACACATAATAGAGCTGAAGAATGGTGCTTCTCTCAACTCCAGGTTCTCTGATGGATTTGTTCCCATTTCTTTAAAAACCTTTCAGATTCTATTCATCTGCTGGAGGTTTTCTTTAGGTTCGACAGGTTGTCTTTCCAGAAGAACCATTAGTTTCTTCAAAGTCCAGATAAGACCCAGGAGATAAAGAACAATCAATCAAGATCACTTTAAAAAATACAAAAAGCAAATTATAAAATAAAATCAGCATCAGGACGTGTGCTAGTCTGAATTTCACCTGAAGGAGCTTCTCCAGAAGTTTGTGAGCAAATAGATTTTGGTGGATGTTTTAAAATCAGCAGCAAATGTTGTAAATGATTCAGAGAAATTATAATCAGATCAGGAAATAAAATGATCCCAGAAACAATCGCCTTGTTTTCTTTTAAAAGAAAACAAAGTGAAACCAATAGAAACCCGGGACCATGTCTGATGCCAATAAAACCTCTTTTCTTCTCCGACTCCCCTCCTCATCACCCCCTTCCTCCTTCTCTTTTTCTCCACTTTCCACCTCCTCACCCCTCCCTATCACACAGCTTTGCCAAGTCCACATCGCTGGTAACGAGGGTGTAGTTTCTTAACATTCATCATTGCTGAACTCTGAAACTTTATCAGCTCCGGAGAGCGGCGCCACAGCCCCGGCCCCGGCTTTCTCGGCTCTCAGATAGGGCCGATAAGGCACTGATAGATTACAGCAGATTGTTTTACTTCAGGGGACACTGCTGCTGCTAATACTAATACACAGACAAGAAGACTCTCCGCTGATGGAGGAGGAGGTGGAGGAGAGAGGTGAGGGCGAGGAAGCCATGATGAGCTGGAGGAAATTACAGCTCATGTCCGATATGCCCTCCTCCTGACAAACGTGGAAACTTGTTGATGTTATTAAAGCGATGAGAAAATAATGTGCCACTTTAAAACTGATAGAGCTGACGATATTTAAACTTCACCCGTATGCACAGGAGGGAGAGAGAGACACTCACAGGTAACCCGAGCTCACCCAGTGAACTCTGGGTAAAAACAGGGTCAAGTGTGAAACACAAGGACCACTTTCCTTATTCCTCCACCTCCATCACTCCCCTACAGAACCAATTGATCACTTAGAGTTTATAGAACACAATCTAACAAATAAAATACAATACAAACTCTTCTGAAGAGTCACTGTTTGACTCTAAATGTTGAACTGATTTCCAGCAGCAACATAGTTGTGATAAACCTGGGAAATATGTGACCTTTGACCTCACCTGAGGACAGTTTCCATCAGATGAGAAGCTGCTCAAAACCTGGGGAATCCTTCTAGTTTCCTCCCGTCTGGAGCTCACAAACACAAGGCATTGTGGGAAACTAAATGGTGATGAATGTGTGTAAAACTGTGATTGTGCTTTAATTAAATCATCCTTACAGCAGAATTACCTCCAATTCAACCTGCTGAAACGTCCACTTTATCAATTATCTTAAAGCGGCTCTCTGGAGCATTTTTCTCTGTATCAAAGTTTTCTAAATGTTTTAAATGATATTTCAGGTCTAAACTATGATCTATGGGTTGAGTTCCACAACATCTGTCATTCTGATGAAGACCCTCCTTCCTCCTAGAGACCCCTTTCCATTATTTCTTGCCGCCGACATTTTTCAGCCAATGAAATTCAAATTTCTGCATTCTCTCAACATGCACGCACATCGACCAAACCTGTACCAGTAGGGGGCGCTGTCGTACAGGACGCTCCGTGTGTTTCTCTGCAGTCTCAGCCGTTCACTGAGGACTCACAGCTCATTTCTACTAAAAACCTACCCATTCCCCAGATAAAGACGGGTTTATTTTTATTTTTAAACCTTTCACCTCACAGAATGGCAAGGCTTGACAGGGTTATGCGTTTATTTTGGTCAGAAAGTTCATCCAGGGCCGAGTCAAGTTCAGCTTCAGAGTCCAGCAGCAGCTCTCTGCTAACAGAGCTAATATCAGAAGCAGCAGGGACAGACCCTCGTAGTGTTGTTGGAATAAGATTGTGAACTGTGAGTGATTAAACCCTACACACTGAGCTGTACAGTTCATGTCCGAAATATATGCGCCGCGTGCACGCGCGCACACGCGACCGGACGCGCGTGTCGAGATGTTTTGAGGAGGAGCCTTTGGACGCTAGATTCAAAAACTGCTCTCTTGCTGAAATCCTCCGGAGCGCCGCTTTAAGACAACAGAACTCCCTTCAGATGATTTATGCTGCTGAGCAGCTTTTAAGAAATGTTACAAAAAGT
>SSNR01000124.1:1059680-1144531 GCA_006937965.1 Callopanchax toddi | reverse complement strand
CTGCTAATACTAATACACAGACAAGAAGACTCTCCGCTGATGGAGGAGGAGGTGGAGGAGAGAGGTGAGGGCGAGGAAGCCATGATGAGCTGGAGGAAATTACAGCTCATGTCCGATATGCCCTCCTCCTGACAAACGTGGAAACTTGTTGATGTTATTAAAGCGATGAGAAAATAATGTGCCACTTTAAAACTGATAGAGCTGACGATATTTAAACTTCACCCGTATGCACAGGAGGGAGAGAGAGACACTCACAGGTAACCCGAGCTCACCCAGTGAACTCTGGGTAAAAACAGGGTCAAGTGTGAAACACAAGGACCACTTTCCTTATTCCTCCACCTCCATCACTCCCCTACAGAACCAATTGATCACTTAGAGTTTATAGAACACAATCTAACAAATAAAATACAATACAAACTCTTCTGAAGAGTCACTGTTTGACTCTAAATGTTGAACTGATTTCCAGCAGCAACATAGTTGTGATAAACCTGGGAAATATGTGACCTTTGACCTCACCTGAGGACAGTTTCCATCAGATGAGAAGCTGCTCAAAACCTGGGGAATCCTTCTAGTTTCCTCCCGTCTGGAGCTCACAAACACAAGGCATTGTGGGAAACTAAATGGTGATGAATGTGTGTAAAACTGTGATTGTGCTTTAATTAAATCATCCTTACAGCAGAATTACCTCCAATTCAACCTGCTGAAACGTCCACTTTATCAATTATCTTAAAGCGGCTCTCTGGAGCATTTTTCTCTGTATCAAAGTTTTCTAAATGTTTTAAATGATATTTCAGGTCTAAACTATGATCTATGGGTTGAGTTCCACAACATCTGTCATTCTGATGAAGACCCTCCTTCCTCCTAGAGACCCCTTTCCATTATTTCTTGCCGCCGACATTTTTCAGCCAATGAAATTCAAATTTCTGCATTCTCTCAACATGCACGCACATCGACCAAACCTGTACCAGTAGGGGGCGCTGTCGTACAGGACGCTCCGTGTGTTTCTCTGCAGTCTCAGCCGTTCACTGAGGACTCACAGCTCATTTCTACTAAAAACCTACCCATTCCCCAGATAAAGACGGGTTTATTTTTATTTTTAAACCTTTCACCTCACAGAATGGCAAGGCTTGACAGGGTTATGCGTTTATTTTGGTCAGAAAGTTCATCCAGGGCCGAGTCAAGTTCAGCTTCAGAGTCCAGCAGCAGCTCTCTGCTAACAGAGCTAATATCAGAAGCAGCAGGGACAGACCCTCGTAGTGTTGTTGGAATAAGATTGTGAACTGTGAGTGATTAAACCCTACACACTGAGCTGTACAGTTCATGTCCGAAATATATGCGCCGCGTGCACGCGCGCACACGCGACCGGACGCGCGTGTCGAGATGTTTTGAGGAGGAGCCTTTGGACGCTAGATTCAAAAACTGCTCTCTTGCTGAAATCCTCCGGAGCGCCGCTTTAAGACAACAGAACTCCCTTCAGATGATTTATGCTGCTGAGCAGCTTTTAAGAAATGTTACAAAAAGTTTGTGAAAAAGTCAAAAATGTTCTTTCAGTGTGAACACTGAGACTGTGTAACATTTAAAGGTTACCAGGTCAGAGGTCAGTGGAGGAGAGGCTGTGTTTGATAAATACATTCAACTAGTTGTTATTAGATGTAAGAAATGTTTTTATTCATCTTTGTTTAAACTCTGAATAAAAACCACATGATCTAGTTTTATAGTGGTAAATATGACGTTATTTGGGGCCGAGTATGAGACTCAGTCTCTCCTCCAGACTTTAATGAGACGTGGAAGCTCATCACAGTAGAAAAGCAGAACCTAAGTAAGTAAATTTTATTTTTAAAGCGCCTTTCGCAGAAACAGATCACAAAGCGCTGTACAATACAGGTATAATCAAATATTACAAAGCACAGATGGAAGCAAATTTGCATCACAAACTAACAGCTCTATTTGCAACTTTTTTTTCATAGAACAAAATTAGGATTATTTATCCTCATAAGATGAGTTCTGAAGGCAGAAAATGAGAAGCAGAAAATGTGTGGCTTCTGTGCTCCTTGAGTGATACGATTTGTTTAAGGGACATTTTCAGCCAATGTGTTTCCGAGTTATACTTAAAAATAACGTTGTAAATCATTCCCATCTTGATGGCTGTTTCCTGAACAAACTGTGATCAGATAAATAGAGTTCGTGTCACTCAGGACTGATGAGCAAACAGTATCTAAAGCCCAAAGTGTGTTGCTGTCATTTTAAATTAGCTGTAATTTCCTAAGATTCCCAATGGTTTATGCAACCCTTACTGTATAAACCATTATATCATCATCATTACGTTGGTCATCATTTTCACATTAATTGGTTATTCAGCAGAAATATTAAGAACTTCCCTCTGGAATTAATCCCTGGATGCAGCTGGTGATGTTTATGTTAGTAAGTAACCTGAAAATTCCAGTTAAATAACCACAGAATTCCACTGTAAATAACCAGATAATTCCAGTTAAATAACCACAGAATTCCACTGTAAATAACCAGATAATTCCAGTTAAATAACCACAGAATTCCACTGTAAATAACCAGATAATTCCAGTTAAATAACCACAGAATTCCACTGTAAATAACCAGATAATTCCAGTTAAATAACCACAGAATTCCACTGTAAATAACCAGATAATTCCAGTTAAATAACCACAGAATTCCACTGTAAATAACCAGATAATTCCAGTTAAATAACCACAGAATTCCACTGTAAATAACCAGATAATTCCAGTTAAATAACCACAGAATTCCACTGTAAATAACCAGATAATTCCAGTTAAATAACCACAGAATTCCACTGTAAATAACCAGATAATTCCAGTTAAATAACCACAGAATTCCACTGTAAATAACCAGATAATTCCAGTTAAATAACCACAGAATTCCACTGTAAATAACCAGATAATTCCAGTTAAATAACCACAGAATTCCAGATTATTAAAGACAGAGTTCCAAGCAATGTGAAACTGATGGAGGTTTTTAAATAATATCACATGAACTGCTGGGAAATTTAAGAGTTTGTACCCGATTTAAGATGGCAGCACTTTAGTCTTAACTCAGACTAGCCATTAGCTAATCAGTCCTGAAGGACATAGACTCCATGTCTTTGTGTTGGATAAAAAATATTTAGAACTTTTACACAGAAATCCACTTCAGGATGTCTGAAACGTCCCATTAATGTGAAACATCCCATAAAAGATGAACAAACACACAGACTCATCAGTAACACGGATTCAGATGTAAAGTGGGGTCAAGCTGCTGACCTGCCTGTCTTCATGTCCTCCTACATGACTGGACCACTCAGCACCACAAAGCAGCCAATCACAGTCCTGCAGTGACGTTTGGTTCTGTGTAGAACCCAAACCTGTCGCTGGTTTGAGCCTTTCTATTAGCTACGAATCAGGAGCTGAGCTTATCTGAGCCCAGCAGAGTGTGTGTGTGTGTGTGTGTGTGTGTGTGTGTGTGTGTGTGTGTGTGTGTGTGTGTGTGTGTGTGTGTGTGTGTGTGTGTGTGTGTGTGTGTGTGTGTGTGTGTGTGTGTGTGTGTGTGTGTGTGTGTGTGTGTGTGTGTGTGTGTGTGTGTGTGTGTGTAGACGAAGGGTGTGCATGTAATGAACTGGTGTCAGGGAGGGCACAAAGAGTTAAATGAGGTCTAATCTGCTATTAGCAAGCAACAGCAAGAAATTATCAACGCACAGCTTGCACATGAAGCAAAAACCTTTATAGAGAAATAACAAAAAAAAAACATTCTGAAAAACAGATGCAGAAGGGAAAATGCACCTCCATGTTTTAGTCTTAATTTCAGCGTCAACATTTTATCAGCCTGCCCCCATGAATAATCTGCACGGTAATTTCTTTCTTTCTCCCCTTTTTGTTCCTGGCATTTTGGTGGAGCAAGATAAGGGCTAAAAAAACAAGAGAAGGGCTCGCAGAGTGAAAAAAGACAGATAGATAACATTGATATCAACTCCTACACAACACAGCCACTCGCTTATCTCGGCTTTTTATCACAGTTTCTTTTTTTTTTTTCTATTTTCTTTCTTTCCTTTCTCAGCCTTCCACTCCCAGCTCTTTGTGGACTCTCAGGACAAAAAAGGAGACCTGCCCTTAAAAAGTTAAGCTCAGGTTTTGGTATCAAATTAACCTTTATGGTGATTTTGTGCATCCTCAGCCCGGTTAATGTGTAAAATGCAGCATGCAAGGCGGTGATAGAACTGGTCACATGTAAGCAAAGCAGGCTGTTGGCAGGGAAAGAAAAAAATATATTTAGATAAGTGATCTGGTGAGGTGGGAGGGGGGGTTGATTATTAGCAGACACAGACAGGAAGATTGGTTGGTAGAGGCAGACTCACATAAAATGCACACAATCTCTTCCCAGCCTGCAAAGCAGCCATATTTCTGAGAAAAGGAAAAACTATTTCGCTCACAGACTTATCATTGCTCTGTGTCAGACAGAAAAGCCTCTCTGGGTCTAATCTATCAAGGTCAGCGAGTGTGGCCCCGGCGACGGCGTGTTGTTCCATCCTGCTGCTTCCTGCAGGACGACACAACATCTGACTGCAGGGATGAGTGAGCAACGCAGCGGCTGGATGACCGTAACACAAGCCGACCGGTCGTCATGGTGCATCGGGCTGGAGGTGGAAAACCGAAACAAAGACCCAGTCGGGATCGGACACGTCGGAGCCTTCACTCCGCTGAGTTTAAACAAATACAGTAGAAACAGTTTCAAACATCAGCAGAACCTCTGTGATTCCTACTGGTAGAATAGAATAGAATAGAATAGAATAGAATAGAATAGAATAGAATAGAATAGAATAGAATAGGTCTTTAATTGGGGATGAAACAATATTAAATCGTTTTTATTATTGTAAAACAACTTATCAGAGTTAACAATTTAAACAATCTATTTTTTAATTTCTTCTGAAAAAACAAACTGATTAACAGGATGTTTTTTTCTGTTTTTAAAGACTTTCTGATCCTGTTCATGTTGCAGACAGTTTTGTCTTATTTTGTCCTTAATTTGTGTTGGTTTTTTCATACTTTTTAAGGACACACTCTACATTGTGTTGAGGTTTTTTTACATATTCAGCAAAAATCTGGAATTTGACAACCTTATGTGTGATCTGTGAGCATCAATGTGTTCTATAAGTTTAGCCTGAACTTTCACCAAAACCATTTACACTACACTACCGGTTTAACTGTATTACAGTCAGATACAGAACCAAACTAAACATTCAGTAGCAGCTAGTTAAGGTAATCACACCTGGTTAAGTTATATGACCTGTTTTATTACTTAGAATGACTTGCTGCTTTTTATTCTCTGTAATTAAAGAGTTTTATTACATTTACGTGGAAGTCAGAGATCACAGTCAGTTACAAAGCAAACAGGCGTCACCAGTTTTATCACGGATGCATCATCACAACCAGAAGGATCTGACTTTTTTTGTTCAGCTGCTGATTTTCAAAATAAAAGGATTTCAGAAGCTGAGGAACCTTGCAGGCTTTTGCTACCTGCTCTGATATAACAATTTGAAGTTTATTTTTGTTTTATTATTTCTTTGTGTCATGGTTTATGAGAGTATTTTTACCCTAAAACTAGCTGAAAAGCAGAATTGAAAGCCCCTAAACATCCGTGAATCGTTAGAAATCTGTGCTTTCGCTGCTGATTGGTAAAAGTTACATTCTGTTTCTTCACAGTTATGAGATGATAATCTTAGATATGGAATCATTTTCATATAAACATACAGCATTAAACTGATGAACTCCAGGTACTGACAGATGTTCGGATTAAGAGTGAGGAAGAGGAGGAGAGGAGATGATGCAGATGAAGGAGGACAGAAGTTCAGTTGAACCAACAAAGCTGGAGAGCTGAAGATAAGAGGGGGGAGGCGGACAGAGGTCTGTGTGTGTGTGTGTGTGTGTGTGTGTGTGTGTGTGTGTGTGTGTGTGTGTGTGTTAGGTGGAGCTGGATAAAAAAGCAGCTGAAGATTGAGATGCAGGGAGCAGATCCATCAGGGATCTTCTCTGGTATCAACCTGGAGCCATCAGAGATAAAAGGTCCAACTGGAACCAGCTGCAGTGGGAGTTCAGTGGGCCGCAAATGGACCCGTCTGCCCCCGATCTCTCCTCTTCTTCGTCCCCCCCCCCGTACTTCACTACCCTTATTGCTTCTGTGTAAAAACAAGTTTTATTTCTTCCACACTTCTTTGTTTTCCTTCAGTCACGAGACCCAACAGAACCTCTTAATCCCACCACCAAAAACAAAAAAGGAAAAACTCCAGAAAACAGAAGAGAAATGAAAAGAGGAGAGTTTTTTTATTCTTTCTGCTCTGCCCCACCCTTTTCTAGATAGAGAGAGGGGGGAAACATAATTTATCTGTGTATTATCAAGAAAGGCAGACACTTTAATCAGTCAGCTATGAAGTCAGTATTTCCATTCTTATCTGTCGCAGGAGTGGAAATGGAGAGGAGATAGCGTTCTGGGAGCCCATCGGTGGGCAGGAATGATAATGGGTGGGGTAGGGGGGTTGAAGGGGTAAGGGAGGGGGGGCTAGGCTATTGGACCGCTGTGTCAGCGCTATCTGCACCCATTATCAACTGCGTTATCGGCCCTCCCATCAGCCTCGCTGTAATGGGGCCAGTTCAACTTTCCACATTATCATAGCGCCAAGACCTGGTTGGCCGAGGCCAGGGGTCTGGCTGCAGAGCGAGAGGCGGAGGGGGGGGCAGATAGGTGGAATCAAAGAGGGGAAGATACAGGAGAGGATGTGGAAGGGTGGAGATACAGGAGAGGAGGGTCGAGAGGAATGTAAAAAGGAGAAAAAGTAGCTGGACAGGAGAGGGGGGGGGGTCAGGATGGTGATCAGTTCCAATATAGAAGAAAAACTCCCGGCTGGGTTCTTTTTTTTAGGCCTGATAACTTGGAGCTGCTTACTGCCTCTCTGAAACAGTGTTTATGATCCATATTATTATATTAGATCAACAACACGCCCAATAATAAATTCATCGATACAACGGGAAGAGACTACCAAAGGTTTCACAGCTCACTCCAGTTACAACGATTTTATCGAAAGATGAAATCAGACCTTACTCCTACGGTCTTTGTCCACTTGGTGAGAGTTTCTCTAAAACGCTGTTTACCACTCACCCCCCTTTTAAGTAGAATTAGCTCTATATTCATTTTTCCATGTTGATGCAGCAAAAATCAACTGGTTTTAAATATTTAAACCACCCCCTCAGGTCACCAACAATAAATAAACCACCAGGAAAATGTTGGCATAAAGCTTCAATCACTAGATGCTTTCCATGAAATACTATTTGATTATAAAACATTTGATGCAAGGAAAGCAGAGAAAAAAGTAAAACATAATCAAATGAATATAGATTCTTGATTTAAACATTTGACTCTACACCATTTCAAAATACTTTAGAAAAACTGAAAAAATATACCAATATTGTGTTTATAATATTTACAGTATTTTAAAGGCACACTAGGTAGTTCTGACTTGTTTTTAGCACCCCCTAGTGTCCATTTTAAATAATTGTCATAAAACTAACTGTTGACATCTCCCCCTGCTGTCCGTCCATGTTTTAAATCATCAGATAAAGGTTTCCTTTGTTTCTTTCATGATGAACGTGATACAATAAATCTTTTATATGATGTCTGTGTCTTCAGCTCGTCTGTCCTGAACAGATTCTGAAGTGTAAACATGGATTGCTGTAAAGTGTTACTGCTCCTCACGAGATACGTGACTTTGTGAGACTTCACGGGACCGAACCAGAGACTCAGAAGTTGCAAACGTGGTATTCTGGACACAAGCAGCATATGGGGTTGAGTGACTTTTCATTAACCCTGTAAAAAGGGTCATATTAACACATACTGGCTCAAGAAAAAGATTTAAAAATATGAAAAAAGTTTCATAGTGTGCCTTTACAAAGGCTAGTTTTCACTTATTTTTGTTCAGATGGATTTTTGTCCTTTTTTTATCTGTAATTTTTTTTTGTTTGCTGCTGGTACAAACAGAGCTAATCGTATTTTAACAGGAACAAAAAAATATGATCACACACAACTGCTGATATGTTTTTTTTACTTATCTAAACTGTTGAACTTGATTTAACACCAGTGTTATTCTCTTCACTGGCTTCCTGTTTGTTACATGACTGATTAGAAGATCTGATCGCCGATTTCTGAAGCTGCTGAGGTTAAAAGTCTTAACTTTCTAAACCAGTGTTTTCAAATGTCTGAGTTGTTGTTTTAAGCTGACAGGAAGAGTTCTCAGATCATTGAAACATCGCAGATGTTTGCCTGAACACAACCCATTCTATCAAGACCCGCCCCCTAGATCTCACCTGCTGCTCTCTGTCAGGTGCTATAGAGCCACTCAAATCATTCAACAGACCCAGAAACTGTTTCTCATAGATTCAGGCCCAAATCACTGGCCTATGGATGTTAGCAGCTTTTTGAAAACACATAATTATGAGAAATTTTACACTGAACTTGTAGGTACAAAGGGTTAGCAAGACGTTTTATACCTGGCTGGATCACACGGAGCGTAGATGAAATTTCCTTGTCGCAATTTAGTCACAAAGTGTCTTAACTAGGGTCACAGATTGTTAAGAAAAACACAGATTTATTTTTTCCTCAAATTAAGTGAGATTAGGAATCAGCTGCTGGGTATATTTTGGTCCTCCTGTTTAGAGCCACCTGGTGTTATGTCAAAATGCGTCCCCCTATTGAAAAGGTTTAGGTTTCTCCTCCACATGCTGCTAGCTCAGTGCTGCATCCATCCACATTGTTCTGTGGTGACTACTAATGGATAAATACATTCATAAACAACAAAAAAGTGTGACAGCACAATGTAAACAATTGAGTATCTTATGCACAACATGCCCTATGGGTGGTAATCTGGGACTTCCTTGGAAAAGAGTTTCTGAAACTCAATGGGACATTTCCTGGTTAAATAAAGGTTAATAAATAAATAAATACTGGTAAATAAAATAAAAAATTTCAAAATGCACACCTAACATGTGAAATAATTTCAAATAAATGGTTAATTTCTTCTCAAAGTGTCTCAAATTGTTTGCAATTAACTTTAATTTTATTCTCCAGATCCTCCCAAACTTATTTTTCTAATCCTCTGACTCAGAAGGTTCCAGATGCCTGTGATGACTCTGTAATCTGATTGGACAAAGGAGGCCTCTCATAAAATGAAGAACATGACGGAGAACCCTGAGCATCCTGTACAGTAACTCAACGACAGAGTGTCTTCAGTCAGCGGTTCTTCAGATCCGCTGCAACACAGAACATCCTTCCTGTCCACATCTAGAATATGTAATTATTTGGAAAAAACCTTAAATGAGTTACTGGAAAATCTAATTTGCCTCTGGGATTGATAAAGTTTTTTTGATTGATTGATTAATGAATTTGAGAGGAAATTTTTTTCTTGTGTATGTGTTTTTTTCCCCAAAGTTCCATCAATTCCAGAGCAAGGCCCTAAAAATCACATGAGGAAATTAGGAACTCTTGAGACAAGACAATTTGAAAACTCCGTCAAGACAGACGTTACAAATATTTCTCCCAGCAGTTGCAGCCCAGTGACATACTCAAATTCACTTTTGATGAGCTCAGATTTTTCCGGTATACTCTAAATGACTAAACTGTGCCTACTATATACATATATATACACACACATGCACACACACGGTTTGATTGGCAGCTCACTTATCAGTCAGGGAGCCAGAGAACCACAGTTTACACAAGCACAAAGAAATCCAGAGGCCTGGATCGCTGCGGCGCTGCTGGCTCACATGACTCATAAAGTACACACTGAGACATGAGGAGGAGACGAAGCTCCTCAGCGTAATTCAAGACAGACATAAAAACACTCGACTGAATACTTTCAATTGATGCAGCTGATCATGAGAAATATTCAGTTGTCAGGGTCAACTCTCACAATCGGATAAAGATGATTCATCTTCTCTGAGAACACAAGTTACAGCAGTAAGACCTTTAAGTCCCTCACCTAAAAATAAATACATCGAATCACATCGATCATTTTTACAAACCAACTCCAAAGTTTGTATCTGACATCAAAGCTCTCAGAACAGGTTTTACTTGGATTTTGGCCACAGTATGTTTTAACGTCAAACCCATTGATTCACTTTGTTTTCCAGCAAACGGCATTTTACAACAAATGAAGTCAATAAAGCACATGTTGAATTCAAAGTCTGTGGCATAAACTCTTGGAAGAGGAAAGTGTTCACTTATCTGATGACAAAAAGCAGGAGGTTTCACTAGTAAAGATCTGGACACAAATGACTATTTTTAATGTTTTGTCCAACATCAGTGGACGCTGTGAAGAAACAGAGGCACAGCCTGAGAAGATAAAAGAAAGTATCACAACTACAAAGCCCTTTGTCCACGCTGATTCCTCCATTTTACCTGATAATATATACAACAAGTAAATTAGTCAATTTACTCAATGAGCAAACTTTCTGTGCTTCAAAAAGTCAAAAATGTTTTAAAAAACAATAAAATAATTATAAAATTAAAATATAAACAAAAATAAACACCTAAAGGTAAAAGATGATGCAATGACCGAACGCGCGCGCACACACACACCAAATGTGTGTGTGTGTGTGTGTGTGTGTGTGTGTGTGTGTGTGTGTGTGTGTGTGTGTGTGTGTGTGTGTGTGTGTGTGTGTGTGCAGACGAGAGGAGCCGCTGGTCTAGACCTCTTCTGTTAAAGGGGCTCCCAGGAGGCTCGTCCAGCTTCTCCTCTTTCTGCTCACATTGTCCCAGTCGCCGACTCACCCTTATCACCACCGTCTCCCCCGCCTCCCCCACACCTATCCTTTGCTTCTTCGTTCCGTTATTGTTTTCATTTTTTTCCTCACCTCTTCTAAACGGCGACTCGATTTGTGTTTGATTCTGAATCCTGGATGGTTTTTAAATGGTCTCTAATCATCTGAATGCCGTTTACGTTTTTAGCTGCCGGACAATATTTATAAATTATAATTATATTACATTATAAATAAAACAACAACCTACTGAACACAATCTCACCTCTGAGCACATAAACACCATGTTTACAAAAATACTGACTAACAGTAAAGAAAGCAAATGCCTCTGTGCTACATATTAGAGCTCAATCAAACACTAAGACTAACTGGTTGATGCTTTAAAATGATGCCCGTTGTGTTATTAAATAGCTTTCCCATCTATTTTTTTTACTAAACAAAGTTAAAAGTAAAAAAGTTTCTCAGATTTTAGAAGAAAATGATTTAGTAGCTGTAAATAAAAACTAATCTTCTCTCATGAAAACATTCAAAGAGCATATCATTTATATATACATGTACATGTATGTATATGTGCGTATTTATAAATATGTATATACAGAAAAAGATTTATTCATTTATTTATTTTATTTTTTCTCACTGAAGTATTATTCTCATTATTATTGTTACTTTATTTTGCTGAAATTATGTTATTATAGATATGTTCAAATAAATGATTCATTCATTCATTCATTCAAAGAGGAGCCTACAGGTGTGTGTTAACACACTACCCAGGAGAAACGACATCCTCATCTGGAAAGGGTCAAAGGTCATTTCCAAACTATCTGGATGCCATCATTCTACAACATGGAAGATTTTTCTCAAGTGGAAAACATTTAAGACAGACTGTCAATGTTAAAAATGTGACCAAAAAAAAACATCCCAGAGCTCTATCGTCTGCAGGGCCCTGTTAGTAGGTTAAAGGTTAAAGGTCATGCAGGACAATTAGAGAAAGACTCAAGTTTTGCTTGTTTGGAAGGGTCAAAGTCCTCTGGAACAACAGAGGCTGACCACACAGAGAGGAGGAGTCATGGTTCTGTTTTCACATGGTGAACATTTCTTTCACCTTGTCGTGCTGCTGTGACCTTTGAACCAGGGCCAGGAAAACTTGGCAGCTTTGCACTACAGTTGTGTGCTTACTGTTGGTCAGTTGAGGCAGAAGCCTCAAGTGTTTGGCTGTAAAAAGCAGGTCAGATGTTTGTTTGTCCAGGTTACCTTAACACCCCGAAACAGGGAGCTCAGAATAGCAGTCGGCCTTATCGCTGTCACACGAGTGTGTGTGTGTGTGTGTGTATTAGTTTCTTCAGAGTAACACACACAGATGCAGTAGTGTGACCCAGTTCTGATGTCTTTCTGCAACATTTTCATTCAGTTTCAGGTTTCGTCCTTGAACATTTTCAAAAGAATGTTTGTTTGTGATGAAC
Organism: Callopanchax toddi; assembly: GCA_006937965.1. Classification (NCBI taxonomy): domain Eukaryota; kingdom Metazoa; phylum Chordata; class Actinopteri; order Cyprinodontiformes; family Nothobranchiidae; genus Callopanchax; species Callopanchax toddi. The sequence continues at coordinate 1,132,245 of SSNR01000124.1, read as the reverse complement.
TGATTCTGGCTCTGAGAGCTGATTCAGGTTTCTGATACCAATTTTGGACGATTCTGATTCATCTCAAATAACTTTAAATAACTGACTGATAAACTCTGCGTTTTAAGAACATTCTGCACTTGTTAAGATGTTTTGTTTCTTATTTTAATAAAAATGTTGCCAAAGTTAAGCCTGCTGCTTATTGAGCAAAAAGTGAAAAATGTGTTCTCTTTCTTGACAGCCCTGGTCTGCCGATCCCTCTGAGATCAATCTCAACACAACACCATGTGTTTGGCAACTATGAGAACAACCCAACAGGTCCGGTTTGAGTTTCTCATGAAGTATGAAATGTCCAGGTCAAAACAAACTCAACAAACTTCTCAGTTCATAACAGCCTTTAGGGATGCACGACTCTAGCTGATACCAATTCCAGGTTTTTGTACAGATCTGACCAGCTGAAACAAATGTTGCCTGATTCAGATTTATTTTTAAATGGTTGATCAACAGAATAATTTTCCTTTTTAAATAATTTCTGATCTAAGAAATCTAATTTTTGAATTTCAGATTGGATGGTCCTAACAAATTGCTACTGCATCTTTAGATTTTGTCTAAGTCCTTGAGTTTTAGGTCCTAACCTCTGAATCATTCAGAGAGGAAAAAAATATTGTTTCCTTGTTTCTTGAAGACAAAACAGTGACTTATTTTAATCTCTGGTTTCTTCAGAGTCTTTAAGGACAATCTGCTCAACATGCTGAGATCTACAGTTTTCTTTTATTTGAATGAAAAAGTACCTAAAGTCTAAATTTTAACTTAAAAGTCCCATATTATGCACTTTCTATCCACTCTGAATCATTTATTATATATCTCAATGACATGTAAAAGCTATGCTCTGGTCAAACTAGCCCTTATAAGTGCAGTTGTTTTTCCACAGACTTGTTCCACTTCCTGAAGCAAAACCTTCGTTTCAAATGGGTGGAGCAGCCTAGAAGTCAAGTCCTGTTCATGTCTCTTCTCCACGCGGGTTCGCGAGACATTGGTGGGTCTTCGAGGGCTCAGATGAAGGGAGTAAAAAAAGACTTTTCTGCTCGTTGATGTAACCATCTATGAAGCAAGTCGTGCTTTGCTCGTAGCTTCACTATGACAGTTTGCTAACATTTGTGAGGATATGCGCACCTGTGGTTTTCAAAGCGCGGGTGTGGGCTCGTCAAGGTGCTCGTGATTAGCTCTGTCTTCTAGAGAGGAGTGGTCTTTTCTCCTCTTGACGTCAGCAGGGGAACGATTTTGGAACCACCCGTTTCAGCTTTAGTTCAAAACATATTTCTAAAAAATTAGAATAAGGAAGTGAATACGGTGAAAATATTTAATCACTTCTGGGTCTCATACACAGTTTTTGGGACTGACACGACTGTTAAAAGATCTTTAGAAAGTGAATTTTGCATAATATGGAACCTTTAAAAAAATAACATTGAATGTTTACACATGGAAGTAAAGGATAAAAAAGGTGAGGGTCGAATTAAGACTTTTTACCAGAGTCAGAACCTCATAACCTTTAGTTGTTCCACTACACCTCAAATCTGTGTTTTTGTGCATCTGCTTGAATTTTGTGTTTATGTGATCCAGGTTGAAACACAACAAAGCTGAGAGTTAAACCGTCACCCTGTTCCTGAAATGAGCTGGCAGAGCAGTAATTGCTGCTAAAACAAACTGTTTGGACACAGATTAAGCTACTGTTGCTTTCTCTCTTCCCTCCTCCGCAGAGCCATCAGCACAGAGGTCAAAGGTGAAACCGTTTACAACTCCACAGAGCTGGGGAGCCGTAACAAGCCACAAGGGCTGTCCCGGGGGTAAATCAAAAGGAAAAGGTCATAACTCATCCAAACACCAAGCTGAAACGGTGTTTCCTGTCAACTTCCTTCTTTAGTGTGCCTGACCATGTGCACACACTCACACACACACACACTGTGCAACTTTAATAGCCACAATGCAAACCCACACATGCATGCACGCCAGAGTAGCGAGAAAACAAACCCACAATCCAGAAGGCTTCTCGACCAGAAATGGCTGTTTTCATCAGATAATTTTCAAAGAATTTCAAACTGCTGACAAGTTCAGCTCCAAAATATGCAGGTCACATGACAAACCTAATAATTATTCTATTTAAAGTTAATTTATTTTTTCCATCTTTGAAAGAACTGATTTGGCAGAAAACATGATCACTTATTTGCTCACAGTCTCTCGCAGGTACCGTGTGAAAGTACACGTGTGCACGGCTGCAGTCTGATGCAGCTTTCCCACAAAGCTATCTGATCTCCAGCATGAGAATCGTTGCCCGACTGATAACCAATCATTCACCATCAGAGTCGTTAATATCTGTCAGTAACATCAACCAAGAAGCGAGTCATCCTGCTGATGCTGCTACTTTCCTCTTCTTCTTCCTCTCCAGCTTATTCGACGCTCTTCACGCTTCTCAGAACAGTTTAAAAAAACTAGAGATGATAATCAACTAGCATCAAAATTTCCCAACATGTCTGCACTATCTTACACACAATCTAGAATGAGTAATACGTGCTATTAATTTTAATTAAATTAATCAATGACAATGCTTGTAAGAGAGGGGGTTGGAGAAGGGGAAAGAATGCATTCACACCTATCATCTAATTATACAACAACATTAATCCCATTAGGGCTGGAACTGATTGCCAGGGTCCGGACCCGACTGCTCCTGTTGTTATTGCAGCGGAGCCTCTGCTCCTGCCTGCTCCAGCCTGATAACAACTCTAATCACACTTGGCGATCTCTATCGGCACCGGAGATCAGGCCCCGCGGCTTATCTAAAGTTCACATCAAGCTAAAAGCAGAACAAAGCAGGAGTACAAAAAAACAGAAACACACACACACAAGGCGAGAGCCACCAAGGCGCTGCATGAGCCATCTGGGTGTGTGTGTGTGTGTGTGTGTGTGTGTGTGTGTGTGTGTGTGTGTGTGTGTGTGTTTGGAATTTAGACATGCTCGAGTGTGAGTGTGTGTGTGTGTGTGTGTGTTCGCAAAAAGAATGAACCAATCTCTCAATTGTGCATCTGTGAAGCTTGTCAAAAAGGAAAAAGTTAATTCATACAGTTATGTTCTAAAAAAGTATTATATTAAATTTAAATCCCCCAAAAGAAGAAGAATTTGAGGAGGAGAAAGAGGTGGAGGAGGATGAAGAGGAGGTCACCCTGGTTACTTCCTTGTCTGGCCTCTGCAGGGCGTCCTGGTTTGCTTGCAGTCGTGGGAGGCTGCACATTATTCATGCTGACCTCTGAGCTCTGAGGCTGATGTCACACTCTGAGGTCCAATCAGCAGCCAGGATCTGCAGCTTGTTATCTATCTACCATCAGCAGGCCTCCTTATCAGCCTCAAACATCTCTCTGAGAGGGGTGGGGGAGCAGCAGAGCCGGCTGGGCTGCCATTAAAAACACACAACAGCACATTCATCTACCAGCTATATATATTCCACACACTTTTTCCACTTTCTTTCTTCTGCTATCTACTTCCTTCAGCGTTTCTCCTCTTCTCTTAATGATCTTCTCATCCATCCAGAGCCAAACAAAGCCACAGACAGCGACCTGTCGACAAAATGTCATGCAACATCCAGATGTAATTACACTGCGCCCTCCATCCATCTCTCTTTCCATCTGCCTCCTCCTCTGCTTTCTGCGCTATCAGCTGCAGCAATCGCCGCCAAGTTTTATCTCGTCTCCCATCTCAACCGCCAGAATATAAGCCCAGGGAATCCAGGCTCAGTGGGCTGCCAGCCTGCTATCTCCCCATCGAGGAGAGGAACCTTATCAGGCTGAAAGATCTCTAACCGTTAGGGAGGATGACGCACAAAGAGACATAGACAAATATCTATCTGCTACACAAACATCCCCTTCTCCTCCCCACTTTGGGCCTCAGAGAGCCCCTAGAATTAATCCATTGTTGTTGGGGAAAGAAAAGTTGGTTAAAAAGATAAATACTCTGCTGTTTAAATGCTTTTTGCTTTGAGTGTTTAATCATTCTGAGTGTATTTCATCTGGTTACAAACCGGGAATATTCTGAAATTTGATACCAGCTTTCAGCACCTGCCTGCTTCTCAATGAGACATTTTCAGTCACGGATGACCTAAGTAGTTTAGATTCATCAGAACAGAGGAAAAAAGCACCAGCTGCTTTGGAATAAACAAACATTAACATGTAAAATATCTGACAGCTTTATCAGCTGGTGGAAGCTCTGGAGCTGGAAAACAGCTGCAGTTCTTCAAAAGACCACCAGGAAGAATCTAAATTTTATAAAACACCTGTTCTGTTCATGATTTTTAAAAGACATGACTTTCAAATATTGCTGGAGTTTTTTAGTCCCAACATTTCTGATTTAGTCCCCTACTTGACCACTTTCCTGATTTTTGAAGCACACACAGCAGTTATGACCGTCATAAGGGTACAATGATTGAAAGTGAATAAAAAAGCAACCAAAGTCCTTCAGAAAGTCTGGAGAACTTACAGATCAGACCCTTTGTAAAAAGTTACAGAAAAGTCTGGCTGCTTAGAAGAAAAATATAAAGAAACAAGGACTGGACTGTAGGTTCTGAACAGCCTTCCTTCAGACAGCTATTTATTATAAACCAGCTCAGAACTTCCTCTGCAAGAAAACTCAGTCCAGGCTTACATTAAAAACACCTAAATGTAACAAATCTAAAGTCATAACAATGATTATAAAATATTCTAATCTGTTCACAACAGGTGAGAAGCAGACAATTCAGTGGTTTTCAGTAGGGCTGGGTACCAAAACACGGTATTTCTTTGGTACCAATCGAAAGCATTCGGTAGGTACCAGTACCAGAAACAATGGTACAGATTCAGTACTTTTACAATAAAAAGTCCCTGTAAATGAGCCGCTTCATTTTTTCCTCACACACACACACACACACACACACACACACACACACACACACACACACACACACACACACACACACACACACACACACACACACACACACACACACACACACACAACAGCTCCTCCTCTCCCTTTCAACAACAGTTCTCCCAAAAGTGTAGCAACTTCCGGGTTGAAAATGCCCAAAAAATCTAAGGTTTGGCTGCGTTTTGGAAAGGCAAACGGGAACAGAGCAAAATGCAACATATGCAATAAGATTTGTGCTGCGAAAAACAGGAATACCAGCAAATAGTCAAAGCAACTCATCTCACATGGAATTAACTTGTGAGCTGCAGCTTGTACAGTCTGACTACAAAAAAATAAGCAGACCCCGAGCTTCCAGTCTTTGCTGCATCAGGAGGTGTGTGAGGGGGAAGACTGTGACATAACAGAAAGTTCCCGAAGTATGCAACAAATACCGGTAATAATAAAAGAAGCATAAAAAGTCCATAAAACAATGTTTGGTTTTTTTTGTTTAATTAAAAAAGTATTTTGTTATTTTCTCTCAGAATTATACAGGTACCAAAAAACGTATCGTTAAGGTGTTGGTATCAAAAACCAGGTATTGTTAAAGTAGTAGTATCGAAAAATATTTGTCGGTACCCAGCCCAAGCTTTCAGCTCCTGATGCACAGCAGAAACATCCACAGAGGACTAAATACACTCAGTCAGAGGACGCCAACATGTGGAGTCATTCGTCTCCAGAGTGGAACCCAGAAGTGTTGGACTGCGACACTGAAACTCAACCCAACAACACTGTGACCTGGATGGAATTTGTCATATCAGGATCAGCCTGCCGCCCACTCTGAACAACATGATGGATACAAGAGTAACAGCAGCCCCCACCTCCGTTAAACCCCCTCAACACATCCCAGCCGAACAAAGTCCTTATCACTCCTCGCTGCTTCCTATCAAAATGTCTGCCGAATCACAAGAGAGTCACGGGGCTGAGAGCCTAGCCAGCCTCGCCCTCAGCCTGGTGCAGGGGGGGGAAGCATGGCGGACTAAAGGCAGTGATAAAGACGGCCATGACACCCTGGAGACGAGCATGCGTGCATGCTCTCACACGCACGCTATGTCTTGGCCAAGTTTATCAGCCTGGGGCTCTGGAACACATCTGCAGGCCTCGCTGCTGGCTGTACCAGAGCCTGCTGGGAGTTCACAACCTCTCAGATATGACAAACAGGAAGTGGCAAAACTATCCCAACAGAGTCCAAGAGGAACACCAAGTGAATCATTAATGCCGTCAGTGAAAAGCTGCAAAAATTAACAATAAACACTCAAATGTCATCTGCATAGAAAAATACACCAATTCATCCAGTTCACCAGCACAACTGCTGTTTAAAGATATTAATTAATGCCGTTTATTATGTTACTACTAAACAATGAATACTGCACAGTCATCTCCATAGAAAAGTTTTGCTGTTTATATTGTTTCAGCCATACAATTCTCCTTTATGAAACTAAACATTTCTCGAATCAACAGGATATAATTAAACAACTGGCAAAACTTAGTAAAGAACCAGCTGTCCAACTCCCACCTGACATGGCAGAACACAGGTGACACACCTGTTTCAGTCTAGGAAGCAACGAGTTTATAAAACAAAAGGCTCTAAAAACACTGGAAGGAGGCACAATGCAGAATCTGGCAAATTTCAGTCAAAAAAAAGTTTTTTCCCCACTTAGTTTTATGCTGGGACAAGAACAAATAAATAATCAAGTCACGCTGTTATGGCTCAACGCTGCCTGTGCACAAGATCAACTTCACATATCTAAGTGTTGATCATAAAGATGGAAGTCAAAAAGAACATCTTATTTGATGTGAAGATATGGTCTATAAGAAAACAACAAACTACCAGCATCTAAGCACTCTAGATCTATGACAAAACAAAAAGAGCTTCAAAAAAATAAGGTAAAGCTCTCCGACTATATATGAAAGACAGATAAATTCCTTGAATCAGATGTCAAGCTAATGCAAATGGATAAAGTGCAAATACAAGACATGACACCAACAACGCTCGTTTAGATTTACTCAATCTGAAATATAAAAATAATAAAGTGGAGGTAAGGGGCTTTGGAAGTTTTATTTCAGAGAAACATCTGTTAAAGAAATCAGACACTGATGACATCATCATTAGTGTTTATCACAGCTTCATTCAGACGTGACAATTAAATTAGGCGTGAGCAATATGGCGATGTCCGATCTTAAAGCATTTTAACGTGTTTACGCTCTACTACAACAGAGAGATCATAGCATCACCACATTTATCTTTAATGTGGTGACAAAGAAAAGAAAGTCTGTTTCTGCCCGGACCATTTTAGACGTGACACACTGTGAGACTGCTCACTGCTGTGGTTTGAAGGTCAGTTATTCATTCTAAAAGTGTATTTATTTGATGATTATCTCAAGCTTTGTTCCGTTTACTGTGAGTTGGTGATTTTAACCACTTTTGTGTTAATTACGGTATTACCGTGGCAGTATTATTACCTAGTGCTAATATGCTACTACAAATAGCACATCTGTCATTAATAATAATTGTTTACATACAGCTAATGATTAAATGTGAATAATTCTGATGCTGTTTGGTATTTATGTTCAATGAATGATATTGATGCATTAGTTAATCTCACACATTGCCTTCTAAGGCATTTTAATTGGTGTTATGTTGTTAATGTAGGAGGGATATACAACACTATCCATGAAAAAATTACATGAACTGATTAAAATCTGGTCAGAAATTTTTTTTAAATAATTTTTAGAGCTGTTCTTACAGAGGGAGGTATTGTGGTCAAACTACTCAGTAACTTGCAAAACAGTTGATAAATGCAAAACAAGACTATAATTTAAACATGGGATAAAAATTTAACTGCAATTCCATTGTTAAAAAATATGATGATATTTTTGTCATATGGCTACTGTACTGTACAGTCTACTGTAGATGTAGATTTTCTTACTGGACACTCAATCTATGATGACAAAGTTCTCAAAGAGACAGTCTCCTCACAACACGTACTATGATCAAACTTATTATTGTGCCAAGTGTTTAACTTAAGCATATAACTGGCTAAAACTCATCTGCAAAAACAGCTGCCACAATAAAGCGTCTTTCTCTGTGATGGTAATGACGACACTAAAGTGTGTTGGCAGGATATAAATAGAGTCTGTTTGAAAGTGATACTGTCTGGAGATGACTTCACTGCTCTGAATCCTGGAGCTTTTCACGGTTTTTGGGGCAACAATCTCAAACAACAAGATAATACGGGTGACAACAGACGGCTGCGTTATTTACACTCAACAAGTATCGGGCCAAGTCTCTGCTTTCTCACACAGAGTAGCACATCTCGTTTACACAAAACATCTTTGTCCAAACAGTAATACTACAGAGCAGACCTGAAAGTGATGCTTATCTCTGTTATTCATGAATATGTCAGGTGCTTTTTTTACTAATTACCCAACACTTCTGTTGAAGAGATGCTTTTATGTTCAAAGGTTTGATTTTATTCAAAGTTTAAACCATTTTCTGAAATTAAATAATTTCTATCAGAGCTAAAATCTGCACAAATTACCATGTGTTCACTTATAAGATATATTTATTCATTATTTGAAGATAATAAAAGTACCTGATCCATCTAAAAATAATACATTCTTGTTTTGACTCCACCTAATAATATGTGTTCTGTTTTGTACTTTTCTCTGTAACATGCGACAGGAAACTCGACATCTTTATGATCAGTTTAAACAAAAGGAGACATTACAAAGACCACATTGGTTTGTGTCAATTTTAACAGAATTTTCTGATAAAATTAAGGACTCTGTGATAAAAACCATGGGTCAGGTGAAGTCTCGTCTAGGGTCATAAACCCTGACACTTTAATTTCGGAGTTTGGATCTTTTTAAGTGTGGTTTTCATTTAAAACTCAATTTATTTTAAATCTGCTCAGTGGGAATTTGCACACTGCACAGCAACCTGACAAGAACTCTAAAGTAAAGATCATTTGTTTTATATGCATGGTTAGTACACCTGCTGCAGCCATGATCTGATCCTGATGATCAGACCTCCTTGATCTAACACACAACTGCATATTTGCTAGGTGATATCACGCAGACTAAACTTCCAAATGTTGCCAACAGACTGGAGGTTTCTGAGGACAGGGTGACACAATCAACATGAAGAAGCCAAACAAACTGATAACACACCTTCCAGCTGCAGCTGCAAACTTTTTTCCACCTTTACTTTCAGCTCAGAGTGCAACAGGCCTGTCTGGAGGTCTAGAAACCAAACATTATTAATATGCTTCAGTATCAACTCTGAACATCAGTTACCACCTGATAAAACCTCTCACGTTTTATAAACAGGAAGAGCTCGTCAAGCTCAGAGACCAGCCGAGCGCCAGAGCCAGAAAAAGGCCTTTCAAGCGGCCCCGAGATGCATTATTGAGTTAAAAGGATAGATGAAAAAAAAGATCCAATTGTGAGCAGCTATCAGCAGCAGAGATCAGCCATGCAGGCCTATCTGAAGCCCCCATCTCTGGGAAAGAGAAGTGAAAAGCCAGGGGGGGAAATACAGCGGCGGCCTCAGACTGAAAACAAATAAAAAAAGATCCAATTTTAATCTTTATCTCGGCTCACATCGGATCGCTGCTTTATCTCCCTTCACATCAGCTTTTTCAGAGAACACTGACGTTTCCACAACAGAATTAAACAGGAAGCCACGGCGACACATTGAGCTGCCGATGGACAAAAACATTCTGCACAAAGAGGGAATAAATGAAAAGTTTTTCTGTTCCTGCGGAGCCGCGCTCACAAAGAAATTCTGATTTGAAAAGAAGAAAATTATGAACTCAGCGGGGTTCGGTTTAGTTATTTCAGCTCTATTCATCACCAGAATTCCAGGTAACTCACAAAGAACATTAATTTATACATAGACATGAAGTAATGAACTTGTCCCATCCTTACGCTTTATCTGCCGGGGTTTGCTCTGCTTCCTCCGGGACATGCTGGCTCTCCTCCACCGGGACGGTCAGGTTCACGGAGCGACAGAGACGCCGTCTGCTTCTCCCCCTGTTCGCTGCTTCTTCGGCCGTTTACTGCTGCGAGGCGGCGCTGCGATCAGCGACCGACCGGGGAAATCCGCATGACCCGCCGGCTCTGATAGCTGTCTACCGCGGGGCTACCTGTGACTGGGCTACCTGTGGCCGCTCGCCTCACCTTTCCCCTCCGGTCTCCTGCTAATGTTATTCCTAAGCCACGCGCGCCTCCGTCGGAGCTGCTAGCAAGTCTGTCAGAGAGTTGTTTGTCTTCAGAAGGTTTCACGCTGATAAATCTATCAGTTATGAGGAGGTCAGCAAACTGGCTGCTATTGTTTTCTGTCAAGTTTCCTCTGGCCGGTCCGCCCCCTGGTCCGCCTGCTTGGTCTGTGAGCCGGGGAGGAACTTCCAGCGGAGCCTCGGCGCTACAGCCAGCTCCGCTACTACTGAGGTGGAGGGGGAGGAGCCTTCGCGTACGGCACGCCTCCTGCGTCTGACGACAGTGCCGCACTCGCATCCTATTGGTCCAAGCTAACGCTAATTCTTACGAGCCATGACTTCAACCTCTCTTTACTGTAAAATAAAATAAAATAAAATATTTGTATTTATTTAGCAAGTTTGCATTACAGTAAAGAAAAGTCAAGCATTACCTGTCAAATGCATTTTATTATATTTTATATTTTTAAAAAGCTAAACTTCCAATGTATGGCATACAAGTACATAACAAATGTAACAAATAATACATAATAAAATAAAATATACTTCTTTATTTTGTAAGTTTACCTGGGAAATGTTTTAGACTACAAATGTTTAACTAAATTAAAAAGTATCAACTGTGCAACAGTTTGACATCTTCTTAACAAGTAACATTTTTCTGAGACAATTGACATTAGAACATTAAAATATTACCACATTCTGTGTCAGATAGATAGATAGATAGATAGATAGATAGATAGATAGATAGATAGATAGATAGATAGATAGATAGATAGATAGATAGATAGATAGATAGATAGATAGATAGATAGATAGATAGATAGATAGATAGATAGATAGATAGATAGATAGATAGATAGATAGATAGATAGATAGATAGATAGATAGAGAGAGAGAGAGTGAATTATGATAATAATGATAATTATAACAATATCACTACTTATGCTACTAATTAATTTTACTATTATTACTATATAATAAATGAATTTTTATATGTTATTATTACTATATAATAATATTTTTTCTATATTATTATTACTATATTCTAGCACTAAATATGTGTAACCCTAAAAGATTGTCACTTTAGTCAAACAATTTCAAACAGAAAACCCAAAATTCTGCTATCACACTGAAGTCAGATATTGACTTTATTTAATGTTATGTTTTACCAAATAAAGCCACTGTGTTTTAAAACCTTTATTAAACTTTGTTCTGATTCTTGTTTGAGCATCATGAGATCAGCTCTGAAGTCCTGTTGCACCGAAAACCCTCAGCTTTGGATGCAGGGCTGAAGGAGAAGGTTGAGACTGTGATGAAGCTGTATTGATTAGCAGTTAAGGAAGACATGGATACTAAAATGATTTTTATTGTCACTATGAACAGCAAAACAGGAAAGCATATTTTAAAATAATTGTATTTATTTCTCTGATTAAATTCTGATGTAGATTTATTCATTGTGCCCATCATATTTTTAATATTAATTTACTAATTAGTTACAATGAGTATAAATGTAATTAAAGTCACTTACAGTATCTGGGTTAACAGGCTGTAAAGAGTCTCTCCATGCAGGGAATTCAACCAGCAACATCTGAAGCACACATTCTGAATTTGCTCCTGCAGTTTTTACATGAGGAGGGATTGAAACTGAGATTCACTGCTGCCACCTAGTGGACTTCTTTGGGGTCAACACGAAAGAACCAGGAGAGACAGATCACGTGTTCTTATACAAACACACACAAACATGGAATCACAACTCCTAGAGCAGACATGTCAATGTGCGGCACAGGGACCAAATGTGGCCCTCAGAGTGATTTTGTGCAGCCCTCAGCTGCATTTCAAGCATGGTAGAATTTAGTCCTCCATCAGGCTGCTGTTGAGACTTTATGACATTTTTATGTTTTTACTAGCGAGGCAGAACCACAATAATACTGAGAAATTAAAATCTTAGAAAAATGTAAAGGTCCAGTCCAAAGAATTAGTCTTTAGTTAGGCATATTTTTATTTCATTGCATGAAAACAGAACCACAAGCCCTCACTGACTTTTACTAAAAAGAAACTTACCCAGATCCTGTTCTTGTTGTTGTTATCTGACTTAAATTTATTTTCAAGAACAAATATCTAAAACCAATGACCAATCAAATCCAGTGAATTAGATGCTTTTAAAATTTAAAACAAATGTATTAGACCCTTTTTATGTCTGGTATCAACACAGATTACACAGATTTACAGATCATTCTAACATTTATACAAAATGAACCAAGAATGAACATTTTTTTGTATTTTTTTTCCAAAAATCAAAACAAGTTTTTGTGGCCTTTGAATATTTTAACTTGGTGATTTGGATGGACCCTCATCTGGAAAAGTTTGGACCCCTCTGTGCTAGAGGATGATCACTTAGTTCAGTTTGTTAATGTTGAAATTATGAGCTTTTTTTCTTTCTTTCTATTTGATTTTGACAAAGGCTGAGAGCTAAAATGTTGGTCAGGTACAATTTTGCATCAGGAGCTGGAGTGTGCTGCATATTTTTTAAAAGTTCTTCTTTCTTTTGAAATACTGAACCAAATCAGCTGCACGTTTGTTTCACCTCTGTGCTTTCTGTCAGCTTGAATCCTTTGAGTTGTCATTAATGAAACTTCATCTGTCTGGTTTTATCCTCCTCTTCCTCCTCCAGCTGCTGACACATCAGCTCTGCAGGATGGAGTCTCATCATGGAGATTTGTTCAGCTCCCACCAAAAATGTTCAGTCAAATTTACACCCAGATTTTTAGCTACTAAATTTCCTGAAGACTCTGAAAGCTCTTTGCTTTGTGGACAGATGCACCTTCATCCTGAAAATTGATGAGTTCATCATCAATAAACCTACTTTTCCCTGATGGAATATTTTCATTGTTTCTGCTGTGCACCTTAATCCAGTTTGTCTTTACTTCAGTGTAAACCAGGATAAGAATGTTTTAAATACATTCACAGGTTTGCCTCTAATTAACTCAAATGTTAATCAGTTCAAAAGTTTCCATTGCAATGACATCATCATCTGGGCTTTCCCTCGTCATTTTAAAGAGATAGTAATCATTCTTGATGTAAACCTCTGGTTTTGAAGACATTAATAAATACATCTCTGACATATTATTTCTCATTATTGTGGCATTTAGCAAATATAAATGATTTTGGTAATTCTAACTGACCTAAATAAGAGAAGTTTGGTCAGCTTTAACTTCAGACAGTGAGAAAAAAGTTTGTATTTCTATTCTGTGTATGTGCAGTCTGGTGTCAACTGCATGTGTGTGTGTGATGAAATAGTCAAGTTCTGCCACATTCTGCTCTTCTAGCTCATTCTCAGTCTCTGATTTCATAATTGGGGAAATGCTGAGCCTCTGCAGTCAGCAGATCTCTGCCACCTGTCACCTTATTTAAGCAGCTCCACACCTTGTCTGAGTCCCTGTCCAGTGTTCCAGCCTGCAGCTGATTTCTGATTTGTTTACATTCATAAACCCAGCCTGCCTCTGACCATGCTGTTAAAAATGAAATCACAGGAATAATTCCCCACCCACCCAGCATATACATTATTAAAATGATCATATTAAAAATCTGTTTCAGGTATTTGTTTTGCCATTACAGTTTTTCTCAGTAGCTTTGGTGCATTTCTCACAACAGAATTAAAGTTTGCACAACAGTTAGTGCAACCTTCACAACATGTAGTCATATGTCCTGTTCATTTCATCCAATGGTCACTGTTTTTAGACATGAAGCAATTGAGTTAGTACAAATATCTGCAAAATGATCACTTTTTCATTTGCTTTTATCATGTCTGTCAAAATGAACTCTACTTGTAGCGGCTGAATAGTCGTTGTTCATACAACTAATAATCTTCATTTCATTGATTGTGTCATTGCACACAATTGTGTTGATCATGTTGTCAAACATTTTGTACATCCAGTTTCTAAATCTTTATAATGTTTCCATAAATAACTTTTCTCAGGTGAACCTGATCTTCCACTGAGTTAGAGGCTGTGTGAACATTTATTGCTACCAGTGAGACCAGTCTGCTGTGGTCAGCCAGTGGTTTGCAGCACATGACAGGATGCTGGTGGAGTATCTTCCTCCCTACTCTCCATTCCTAAATCCGATTGAGGAGTTTTTCTCTTCCTGGAGGTGGAAGGTAAATGACCGGCGTCCACAGACCCAAATGACCCTGAGAGCAGCCATGGATGCAGCTTGTGATGACATCACAGCAGAGTCCTGCAGAGGGTGGATTCAGCACTCAAGAAGAAACTTTCCTCAGTGCTTTGACAGAGCTGACATTCACTGTGATGCAGATGGACATATGTGTCCAGACAGACGGGAACGTCTAGATGTCCATGACTGATCTGCAGCACCGTCTGGTTTACAGGATCTTCAGTTTCTAAACTACTACAGTCTGTTTACTGAGACAAAGGGAGTTTAGTCTTTGTAAATGTTTTTCTTTCAGTTGCACAATACTGTGAAAAGTTGTAAAAATACAGTATATAGTAAAGTGTACATTCAGTGTCTTGATCTTTCTTTTACTTCTAGTTTTCTAAATGCCATGCCTGGTCTGTAATGCTGTCTGGACTTTACATTGGGCAGCACTTCCAGAGTCATCTGTCTCAGTGAAAACAGGACTAAACCATGTGACTGTTGTTTATACGATGCTGGTGTCAGAACTTGTCATTTTGACAACACTGACACTTTCATTGACATAAAGACTTGATTTTGAAGAACAAATAATCTATTTTGATTAAGAAACTTGCTTTTGAAGCATGAACTTCCCATTTGGAGAAAGTGACTTGATTTTGCAGGTTATCTATCATGTTTTGCAGTTTGAACTAATTGTTTTTGAGAAACGTCTTAGCAGTGGTGAAAACTTTTATTCTGTTGTGAGAAATGCATCAAAGCTATTGAGAAAAACTGTAAAAACAACATATTTAAAATCTGTGTACACCTGCAGCTAAAATGTTAATTTCTTAACTTTGAGTGTGAAACATCTTCAGTCCATGAACAATTATAAAATTGGCTGTTTATCTCTGTTCTTTTAAATGATATCTGACCAAATTAATGACAGTCCAGATCAGATGTTCCCATCCTTGGTCCTGCAGGTGATTCAGATAAATCAGTGGTGGCTTAAGCAGGTCTGACATCATGTAACACTTTGATATTTCTGCAAGAAAAGCAGAAACACAACAGGAAAGGCAGGTCAGGTTCTAGTTTAGTGCTTAACTACTCCCTTAACCTCTCACTCTTTGACATGTAGACGGTTACAGGCGTCCGCTGTGCAACACTCCCCTTTGGCACGGTTCTGCAACATTTAGTCGATAAGCTTTCTGAGTCCACCATATTGCAGAGAGATGTTGAATTAATCCAACAACATGCGTCGAACACAAGTTCAAGGAGCTGGCTGTTTGTTCTGCTCAATAGAACACTGTGTTTTCAGCTGATTATAGGAAGGTAAATAGACATGGTTCCCTAGCCCGACCTCTGGGTCTGATCCACTCATAACCATCACATTAGACTGAAAACGGGCTGGTTCTGACAGCTAGTTAGCAAAGCTGCACAAGCATCATTCTTATTCTTGTAATTCACTTTAGGAAAAAATACTAATAATTACTTCTGTAAACCAAAGCAACAAAACTGATAATGAAAAGGTCTCAAAACAAGGCCAGAAGGTCCAGAGTAGAGGACCCTGATTTAGAAACTTTATGAACCAAAGCTGCAGTCAGAGAGCAAGTGCTGCTGGGAACATCTGGAACAACAAAAAGATGGAGCTTGATTTTTACATTAGATGTAAAATTTCAGATTATATTCTGGATCCTAAAATATGATCTCTTCTCCTAACTCTCACCAGAACTCTGGATCAACTGGAAGCTATTTTTAGGATTTTTTTAGCCATCCTTATAAAAGCTAAAATAACCCAAATGCATTTAGGCATCTAGAAGTGGTGAGGACAAATGGAGAATTCAGATTTTTTTTTAAGTGGAGATTCAGATTTCAGGGACTTTGAACGTGTCATCAACTGGTCTGAGTATTTCAGAAAGTACTGATCAATTGAGCAAGGGCAAAAGAAGGGCCAAGCCACTAGCAAAGCATATATAAAATGACCACAGAGTGTATAACAGTATCATCACGCTGTCTATTAATTTGACCCAGTCTAAGCATACCTACAATAAAGAGTATGGTCCAAGTGCCCAACCCTGAGGAACACAAACGGTCTGTGAATTTATCAGATAAATAAAACTTTGATCAACTTTTTAAATTCTAGGCACATGTTCAGGTTCCTGTAGGAGAATGTTCTGATTGGTTCTTCACACTGACTCCTCTCAACTGAAAAATATCCACGAGAGATTCCTGCAGCTGTCCAAATATTCAGCAACAGCATGAGTCAGCAACACAAACAACAAACACCACCAGGGTTCTGTGTCTGTCCAGCCAAACAGTGGGAGTCTGTTTACTGTTTGTGATGATCAGATCATATGGATCACCTTTCAAACAACTGATGCTTTTCCTGGAACTAAAAATACAGTGAGCTGAAGTGTTCAAAGAGCAGGATAAGGTTCTCTTTGACTCAGCGGTCAGAGTCCTTCATGGAGGTTAAATCAATCCAGTCTATATCGTTTACGCCGGCCGTCACACACTGAGCTTTGTATGGATCTGTGTGGAGGGGCGGTACCGGCCCCGGTGGTGGGGGCTGCAGGGTTATTTCTCTGAACGTTCACTGTAATTCCTTCTGTCTTTTCTTGGTGGACGGTCAGGATGAGAACAGAGCTGCTCATTGTTTACCTGCTCCCCGTGCTGACGGTGAAAACACACCCAACACCAGGTAAGAAAAGCCTTCAGTCTGACTCTCATTCCTGCAGGATGAAGCATGAACAGGGTGACATTTGACTCAAAGAAAATGTGTTTCCAGGAGCGGCAGACTCTCTGAGGGGTTTCTAAAGTAACTTCTTCCTGCATGCACAGAATGCATTTTTACTGTTTCCTGTTTGCTTTCAAATGAATTTATCCTTTTTAAATTTGTGAATATTAAAATGTATCTGGAGAAAGCAACGCAGAGCAAAAACTGATGAGATTTTGTGACTTTAGGGTAAAACACTCCAAACCAACTAACTTTTAAACAAATAATTGCTTTAGAGAAGTAACTGATTGGTAGGAATTCACTATAATGGGATCATTTTTGGTGTTTTGGACTATTTTTGGCATGACGACAAAGGTTTGGCAGCCTCAAATGCTTCATCTGATGAGAACCAAACGACTTAGTGGATAAGAAGCAAAGAAAATTGAAATAAAAACTAATATTCATATTTTTTAAACAATCATTTTATTAAGCTGCCATCATGTCAGTGAAAGTTTATTCTTCATAAATCAGAACAAACATGAAGGTTTGCGACTTAGTAATAAACTTTTCTGTGATGTGATTTATCTGCTGCAAAGTGTGTATGCATGTGTGTGTTGGAATCAGGTGACTGCAGGCTCACTCTGAGCTTTTTGCTGCTCTGTTGATGTGTTTGTTTTAAATTTTGACTTTACGATGGTTAAAAGTCAGTTTCAGTTCTGGTCAGATTTTGTTTTTGTCAACAGTCTGAAAAACTGACCGGGATAATATAAATGTATTCCAACCTTTATTAAACTACCATATAAAGTTAGTAATCGGCTGGTTTGTTTTTATGTTCTGCATCTGCTTCACATCTTACTGGTTTCCATTCCCAGCACACGGTTGTGATCTTTTAGCAGGATTGATAAGAGATAGACACACAGAAAAGCAGAACATTCCAAACAATCAGTCAAAGATCAGTTAGAAAACAAATCTAAATGAAATCAATGTGGACACAAAGAGTCTCCTCTCTAACTGACTGGATTCATCAGACTTTATTTACAACAGCAGAAAACTAGAACATTCCTCAAGGGACTCTGATAGTACCGTCCACAGTGTGTGATCCAACACTGATAGCAGGTTTAAGCCCCGCCCCCTAAATCTTTGCATATTTCAAAGAACCAATAATGTCCATGTGAGGAAGTGATTGGTGACTGAGTTTACTTTGAGTCCTTTAGAGGAAGAAATCTGAGAATCAGAACTCAGACACACTTAGCCAATCAGGGAGCACTTTTTAAGACCGGGAGACAGAAAATAGGTAGAAAAGTAAACCCCATACGGTCACTGTCAACTGTATTCTAAAAAGTCCTGAACTGTAAATGGTAGAATGCTCTGGTGATTATTTGTTTTTATTTTTAGGTTTCCACAGTGATTTATGTAGAAGTTATTACAAGTTAATAAACACATTTCACTTCCTGTTTTGAAGAGAAAATTAGAGTTTAGATTCTATGGAAGCACACTGATTTTTTTCTATATGTATTGAAAAAGCTGTATGTGCAGCAACAATTTGTTAGCTAAAGTTTTGTACAGCTCCCCACAGTCATGTGACCTCCCATGTTCTGACGATCGGTTCGTCTAAAACCCATCAAGGCTGAAAGCTTGAATCCACTTAAACTGTGATTTTACCAAAATGGTAAAAGATATCAAAACATTGAATCAGGTGTTGATAGTCCAACATCCTGTAACCTGTAGGCTTGACTGGTGTCCACAATTATGGTAAAGTAGTGAGCATTAAAAAAGCACGATTCTTTAGAGAATTTGAGGGAATCCCCAGTCTTTCCTGTGTTGTTTTTTTGCAAATTGTGTCACCATAGGTACAACGCTGTCCCAGGGCAGCCTACAGGTCAATGATTGACTTTATTTATGGACAGGATTTCTAGGTGCAGCCGTGGTGTGGAGGGTGTTGAGTTTGGTGGCAGGAGGAGCTTGTCTTAGCTTTATGCGGATGATGTGGTCCTCCTAGCTTCATCAGGCTCTGACCTTCAGCTCTTGCTGGGGAGGTTTGCAGCCGAGTGTGAAGTGGCTGGGATGAGAATCAGCACCTCCAAGTCTACTAAGGTGGACTGTCAATTCCATGTTGGGAGAGAGGTCCTGCCTCAAGTGGAGGAGTTTAAATTCATGTATCTTGGGGTCTTGTTTACGAGTGAGAGAAAGAAAGAGATCGACAGGCGGACTGGGGCAGCGTCTGCAGTGATGGACGCTGAACCGGTCTGTTGTGGTGAAGAAGGAGCTGAGACAGAAAGCAAAGCTCTCAATATACCAATTGATCTACCTCCCAATCCTCACCTATGGTCATCAGCTTTGGGTAATGTCTGAAATTAGTTTTCTCTGCAGGGTGCCTGGGCTCAGCCTTAGGGTGAGGAGCTCCGACAGAATAGAGCCGCTGCTCCTCCATATCGAGAGAAGCCAGTTGAGGTGGATCGGGCATCTTGTTAGGACGCCTCCACAGGGAGGTGTTTCGGGCATGTCCTGCCGGCAGGAGGCCCCCAGGTCATCCCAGGACACGAAAGTAAATTTTCACTCTGGCCTGGAATGCCTTGGGGTCCTGCCAGAGGAGCTGGTAGAGGACGGTCTGGGACGCCAGTTGGGATGCTGCCCCCGCAACCCGGGGAAAGAAGGCTAGGCGAGGTGTCACCACATGCAAAACACCATTAAATGTATTACCACACACATTGCTGCAAGCCACATGTTTTGATGTATATATTGTGTGGGTGCTCCCTTCTAGTCAGGCAACGTAAAAAATAAAGGAAGTTGTTGTGTTCTAGCTGGCATCATGACTATAATCTACATTTAAAGTGTAATTTTCTGAAAACCGGAGCTGCAGCAGGTTTCTAAGTTTTTTCTGTAAAAAAGGAAACCACTTGTGATTTATTTGAACTCATCCTGAGTTCAGAATATCACAGTTTGTTGTGCCAGAGAAAATAAAACCCAGTGCTCACGTTGCTTCTAAGGATCAGCGTCCAACAACAGGAACAGGCCCTTTGGTTTGTTTTTATGTCACAACCAATACATGAGACAGTTTGGAAGCAGCAGTTTTGACCCTTTAACACCAGAAGTTTGTCATTGTTCTCAGCAGGGAGCGACGAGCTGGTGGTTCCTCTGAGGAACGGTCGGATCAGAGGAGAATATGTGACTGTGAAGGGCACAGAGAGGAGGGTGAAGCAGTACCTGGGAATCCCCTTCGCCCAGCCCCCCCTGGGGCCCCTTCGCCTGGCTGCTCCTCAAAGCGCCGAGCCCTGGGAGGGGGATCGGGACTGCACACGCCACCCCCCCATGTAAGAGTCACCAACATGCACAAAACACAAGGACAGTTCTCTTTGACTGATTCTCACTCCTCCTCCTCTTCTTCACCTGTCCTCAGATGCATCCAGGATCCTGATTTATTTGTGAATGTTTCTCGATTGATGTCCATCGACTTCACGCCCCCAGAGGTGTCAGAGGACTGTCTGTATCTAAACGTCTACGCCCCAGCTGAAGCAACAACAGACAAACTGCCAGTGAGTCGAACTGGTGTCAGCCTCAGTGTATCAAACAAACAGCTGATGATGGCACAAAGCATTCACTTCAGATCGAAATATCAAATATAAAACATTCTCATGTTCTGTGATAGTTAATGAAAATAAATACCTTTTTTATTTTGGGGGGTATTAATGGTTATAATGTGATGTCAATTAAACAATTTTAAATAAATTTAATACCAATGAAAGGTAATGTTTTATATTCAAACACTTCCATGTTATTTTGTCTAGTTGGGTGTTTAGTTAAGCTCATGTTTCAATAGAATGTGGAGGTTAAAATGTGTTCTGTTAAATGTTTGAGTTAAAGTATTACAAAATAAACCTAAAACATTTAAAATATATTTTTAAATGTATTTATATTCACCAGGCAACAGCAAAATATCACATTACTGAGAATGGATTGGGTTTATTTCCTATATTAACAATATTTTTATGTATTTGTTACAAAATGTTTACTATTTAATTTGTATTTTCTAATAATAACAGTATGAATAAATACTGTGAGGTTTGAGTGTTCAAAGTAAAACATCAAAACAAGTTTAAAAAGTAAATAAAATATTTTTATGAGCGTAAATCCAAAAGTCATTTGAGTTTATGCAAACATGAGTATACTGTAGTAGTACTACCAGGAAGGGCCTGTAAATAAAAAGACTATATAATCAATATGTGATGTCTGGAGTACTCAAATACCAAAGAAAGGCAGGTGAAAAGGACCAATGAGAGAGAGAGAGAGAGAGAGAGAGAGAGAGAGAGAGAGATGGCAAATAGACAAAATTGCTCAAAAGAAAGTTATGCTATAAGATACAACAACAAGATAAAAAGACAAGAAAGATTTTAAAGTGACCTAAAAAATCACATACTGACTGTTAACAGGAAAACAGCTCTACAAAGACACAGAAAATACCCAAGAAAAAGAGCAAACAATGGAAAAAACACTAAACTAGGACAGAAAATGGCCTAATAAAGACAAAGCTCAAGTGTTCATTAGAGGTTTTAAACCTCTCAGCGTATGGTTGAATGACACCCAGATGTTTGTCTCAGGTGATGGTGTGGATCCACGGTGGAGGTCTGACGATGGGCGCTGCCTCTCAGTATGATGGAGCCCCACTGGCTGCCTATGAAAACATAGTGATGGTTGTGATTCAGTATCGCCTCGGCATTCTGGGATTCCTCAGGTGAGACAGCACGGTCCTGTTTATGTTCAGTCTGAGTGGTTGTCCAGAAAACCCTGAAACATGTGACGACTCCCTCAAAGCACCGGGGACGAGCACGCCAGGGGGAACTGGGGCTTGTTGGATCAGCTGGCCGCTCTGAGGTGGGTGCAGGAAAACATCGAGGCCTTTGGCGGAGATCCACAAACCGTCACAATCGCCGGGGAGTCCGCTGGAGGCATCAGTGCATCCATACTGGTAAATCAAACTCTTTTCATGTTCCAGTTGAGTTTTCTACATATTTCATCCATTCAGATCTGTTTTTCACTAACTGCCTGAATGTTTCCTTTTGCACAGACTCTCTCTCCACTAGCTAAAGGCCTGTTTCAGAGGGCAATCTTTCAAAGTGGAGTAGCAACGCTTGGCACTTATACATCTGAGCATCCTTTGACTCATGCAAAGGTACATGCATGTTATTTACAGAGCTGTGAAAAAGTAACACCCCTCAAAGATTTCTTCTGTTTATGCTGACTCGTCATGCTTAAATGTTTCAGATCAGACAATTTCAGCATCAGACAAAGATAACCTGAGTAAATATACAATGCAATTTTCAAATGATGATGTCATTGTTTAAGGGAAAAATATATCTATCCATACCAACCTGGCCCTGTGTGAAAACGTTTTTGCCCCATGAATTTCATAACTGGTTGTAACACTTGTGGTGGCAACAACTAACAATCCAGTGTTTGTGATGACTAGTGATGAGTCTCTCGTGGCCCTGTGGAGGAATTTTGTCCCACTCTGCTTTACAGATTTTTTTAATTCAACCTGTTTAAGGTCAAAGGTCAGACTTCTCCTTCAGGATTTTCTGGTAGACAGCAGAATTCATGGTTCCATCAATTACAGTGTTCACGCTAGGGGTGCTACGGATCACCATCGTCAATCCGTGATCCGTTCGGATCGTCCTCGGATCAGGACAGCTGGTTCGCAAATCAGTCAGCGCTCACTTGTTGCTAAATCATCCCTGACTTCCTGTGCTCATGCTCTCTGCTGATAATTCCCCTCTGAGAAAGGCGTTTGACTTGCCATCACGTATTCACTCTATCAGACTCAGTCATTTTAGTAAACCAAAACGAAGGATCACTGATCGATATTTGATTCTATTTCTCCGGAGCAGCTGAATCCTCCATCCCTCTCTGTCAGCTGGATTATTCTCCTCTCTGATGGAGCAACCAGACTCATCTATTTCTGTCTAAAATGACGTGCTGTGTTGGACTTTTATACGAACTAATGAACTTTAATATTATAACCGGTGTTCAGTCAGGAGTCACAGAGCAGCACCTCGATCCTCACACACCCCTTTTTACAGCACTGTACCTGCAGAATACTACCTTGAGCATAAATTAAGAATTAAGGGAATAAAACCTGTTTTACTCCATGACTTCTTCTGTGATGTCGATGATCTCTAATAGGACTCAGGAGGAGAATATTTATAGGATTTCACAGTTTGCTCCTGAAGCTTGAACACTAAGGTGGCTGATGAGAGCTTGGTCCGACAAGATTCCACTAAACCAATCAATCAGAGTGAAGGAGGGAGGAAAGGGGGTGGGGCTTAACAACTGTTGGAGCATTTCCAGCTCATACAGACCAATAGATGGGGCAGATAATTTACCAATCCATCACAGGGTTCACTCAGAAACAAAGACACTTCAATCAGAACGTCTGCTCAGATGGCTGAAGGAATTCTGGTCTCAGATAAACCCAGTCCTGTGCAAACACCATCTACTACTGCACCTCTTTACTTATAGCCTGGAAAACAAAGTTTGTGACACAACTCTCTAGAGTAGGAGCTTTTGTTCTGCCTGAATGACCCAGAGTTCAGAGTTCCTAACAAACAAACAAAAATCCAAACATGTTCAGGTATGAGGACCACCTGTGAGAAAAATGAACCAAATCCAAAAAACACAAACGCAGATCTTCAGACAGTCTGGAGAAAAAAATGTTTAAAACCACTTTAAAAGATCACAGGAAAGTCCTGAAACTAGAGGTGAATTTACTGTGTGTTATTTAGAAGTACTTATGTTGTATTCAGCAGTGCCTTTGCCTCGCAGCAAGGAGACATCCTGGCTCCCCATGCAAACGTGGGTTTTATGGGTTCTCTGGCTTCCTCCCACAGATCAAGAACATGCATGTTAGGTCTATTGGTGTCTCTAAATTATCCCTATGTGTGAGTGGGTGTGTGACCAGTTATTTGTCTCTGTGTGGCCCTGTGATGGACTGGCGACCCGTCCAGGATGTCCCTGCTTCTCGCCCCTAGACTAAGGGATCAGCTCCTTGTGACCCTCAGTGGAGGATAAAGCAGTTATAGAAAATGAATGCATGGATAGATGGATGAATTTTGTTATTTTTTTCCTTTGGTTTCCAGATTGTTGCAAACATCACAGGATGTGACAACTCCAACACAGAACAAATGGTCCGGTGTTTCAGAGGGAAAAGTACAGATGAATTAATTTCTGCAACCAAAAAGGTAAATAAATCAGAATGTTGTTTAGCTTTGTTTGATTAATGGTTATGGTTTTTTTTAAAAATATATATGATGCAGTGATTTTAGGTCAAGGAACCACAAGTTAACACTTTAAACCCCACAACAAAAAAAGCCCGGGAATTTGTCATTTTTGCTTTTGTTCAAATCAATTTGTGGCAATAGGGGTTTATAATGAAAAGAATTAAATAGTAATTTAAAATATTAATATCAATTTTAAGATAATAACAATGTAAGAAAATAATCTTGGAATTTTTATTCAAACATTTCTATATGTTTAATTGTTTTTGTCAGTTAGGTCAATGAGATTTATGATCGGGTTTGAAAAAGAGATTAAATGTTCTCTCTAGGAGGTTGACCTGATAGTTAAAGATAAAAATCCATTTTATGAACTGCCGGTCTTTTACCTTAACAGTCTGTGATGATCCAGATCTAATTCAATCTCATCTAGAACATTTTTAATATCTGATACCTGTTTTGGCCACCAGAGGGCAGCCTGTGACCACCATCAGCTGATGATGGTAATGTTCTGCAGCAGTAACCTGTTTGTGCTTAGATGAAGCTTTTCCTTGGAGCTGCTGTGGATGGTGACTTCCTTCTAGGCACAGCTGAGGAGCTTCTCAAGAGGAAAGAAGTTCTGAAGGTTCCAGTGATGATGGGAATAACCAACCACGAGTTTGGCTGGATTCTTCCTCAGGTCTTTTCACCAGAAGTCAGACTCAAATCCAGTTCCTGCCTCTTTATTTATAGTCAGTTTGGGATGGTTTCTGTTTGGTGGTGAAGTATTTTTGTATGTCGTCTCGTTGCAGAGCTTCGCTCCTCCTGGCTGGGAGAAAGGCATGAAAAGAGAGACGGTGCTGGGGGTGCTGAACATGTTTAATCCAACAGGGGTGAGCCCTCTGACAGCTGGGTCATGTTTATGAGTCTAACTGAAGCTACACTTGTTTGTGTTTATTGTTTCTTATCTATTTAATCTGAAATCATTTGTTTTGTCTTAATGTTATTTTAGTTGTCTTGCTATAAAACATTTATTATTTACCTGTTTAGATCAGGGATGTGATGTCCGAACTTTTCAAGACAAGGTCCAAAATGTTTCAAGTTAAAAGTCGTCATAAAGCCTAAATGGTTTTGCTGTAATTTTGTAGTCCTCAAAAAATACACTATAAAAGCAACATTTTAATGAAAAAAACAAGATGTTTTTTATGTAGAAAAGAATCAGTAAATCTTTACAAATATGAACAATGAAAAGGGTCTCATACTTTTAGAAAAGCATCAAATTCCCTAGATTTGATTGGTTGATTTTTGTCATGTTTCTGGAAACTACATTTAATCCATAATCGGCAACAAGAACAAGATCTGGGTTGATCTTTTATCAGTGATGGGGACTAAATGCTACAATTCTTGAAATGCATCTGAAGACCAAACAACATTGCCTCGAGGGCCACAAGTGGCCCCCAGGCCACACGTTGGACACGCCTGGTTTAGATGTTTAAAGAAAACTGATGCTAAAATTCAAACGAAACAAACCCACACAGATTTTTAGAACCCTGTTTAACCAGGAATTGTTAAAATATGAAAAGCAAAGGTTTAGTCAGTTTGCTGCTCAAATAACACGACAGAAGAAAGAAAGATTTTTTTTTAAATCCCATGATGCACAGCAACACATTTGGAGAAAACCAAACTGTAGGGCTGATCCACACTGTCAGAAATAAAGGACAAGAATTGTACCTTTTTTTGTCACTGGGGTGGTACCCTCAACAGTACAGTTTTGTACCTTTAACTGGGGGTTATATCCCAAGGGGAACAAATATGTACCTTTTAGGGTACATATTTATACTCCTTAGGGTACATATGTGTCCCCTAAGGGGTACACATTTGTACCCTAAGGTACAGGTTTGACTAGTAAAAGGTACAAACTACAAAGGTAAAAATTTGTACCCCCAGTTAAGGTTCAAAAAGGTACCCTCAAAAGGTACAATTTTGTACCTTAACTGGGGGTACAAATTTTTACTTTTGTAGTTTGTACCTTTTACTAGTCAAACGTGTACCTTAGGGTACAAATTTGTTCCCCTAAAGGGTACAACTATGTATCCTAAGGGGTACAAATATGTATCCTAAAGGGTACATATTTGTACCCCTTAGGATACAACCCTGCAGTTAAAGGTACAAAACTGTACTTTTGAGGGTACCACCCCAGTGACAAAAAAGGTACAGTTCTTGTCCTTTCATTTCTGACAGTGCAGCTGTCAGCGCAGTGGTGGAGGGTTGATGGTTTGGGCTCTCATCAAGTCCTCTGGGTACAAAATGATTCTAGAGTCAGATGTGTCAGCTCGGACCGAACCGGGTCATGAGCCAGGATGATAATCCCCAACTCAGCAGCAAATCCTGAACAGGTGAAGGCAGGGACTGATGAAGTCAAACAGGAGGTGTTTATGAGACCAATTCTGGGTTCTGATTTAGTTCTTGTTAAATAAATAATTACACAAAGTGAGATGTTCACCTGAGGTTGAATCGACCTGGCTCCAACAATAAGAGGTTCATTGCCAAGAATCATTTGTTACAACAAATAAATCATCACCCAAACTCAAATGTTCTTTCAAAGTGTTCCTGTTCAGGATGGAGTCCGATGCTTGAACCTCCGTCTGTTCCAGGTCTCAGCAGCCAACAGCCTCATCGCAGACGAATACCTGAAAGATGCTAAAACTCCAGAAGAAATCCGAGACGGCTTCACTGAAATCATGGGAGAACTGCTGATGACGCTGCCTGTTGTCAGGGTGGCCGGATACCACACAGGTCAGAGGGACCTTTAACTTTAAACTGGAGCTGCAACAACAGCTCCTCTTTGGAGTCAGTGTTCTGCCTCCTTCATCAGACCTCCACCTTCATCTAGCTGAAGTTTTTTCTCTTCTCTCTGGTTTTAGATGTGGGTGCTCCTGTGTACATGTATGAATTTGTTTACAGTGCGGACATCCACAGAACCACCAGACCCAGCTTCGTGAAGGCGGATCACGCAGACGAGGTCGGCTTCATATTTGGTGGATGCTTCTGGAACGGACACATAAAAATCATTGGTTTGTGTCCTGTTGGGTTAAACAATTTAATAAATGCAACTGATAGGTGTTCAGCTCAACTAAACTTAATTTTTGCAGCACATTTCAAACACAAAAGAAACCTAAAGAATAAACAAACCTGCTCTGTTTTCAGGTAACATCACCAGAGAGGAGGAAGGGTTTTGTAGAACCATGATGTCTTATTGGGGCAGTTTTGTCCGTACTGGGTGAGTAAGACAACAAGTAAAGCTGCAAAAACTCTTTTTACACCAGACTCAGATTTTCAGTCTCTCTCAGATCTCTGCTCCTACTTTTCCTCTAACTGACCTCTGAAGCATCTGCTCTCCTCCTGCTCACATCACCAAACAGCTGCCTGGTTTTTTATTTTTAGGTTTTTATTTTTCCCAGATTCTGAGCCGAAATCAGAATAAAGAACAGGACTCATTGCTGATGGACGTGTAATGTGACTGTTTTCACACAACTTGGTCGAAGATCTTAAATTTCCTTTTTATGAAAAAAAAAAACAAACCAAACACTAATTAAACTGAGTTTGCTGAAGGGCAAACTCAGTTTACTGAGTGCTGGGACCTCACTTAGCATGAGACTGTTTAGTTTATGGTGTTTATACTGATGCGTACAGCTAGCAGTCTGTATGCTTTTCGGTTAAGATTAAAATTCTCATGCTAAATTGTAGAGTTTTACTGTCTAATGACTTCTTTGATCAAGACTAGTTTTATAAACCTGATATTTAGCTGCTAATTTGTCACTGATCTGCAGCAGTGTCTCTCCTGATCTGACTAGCCATGAGTATTGCTCTGGTCAAAGAGATACTTACTGTTTTTATAGACTCCACCCTCTTTGAGTGATGTCACTGGTCAGTGTGGTCTTTACTGTAGATAAACGTCACTTCAAAATGACCCAAATATGGATTTAAACAGATTTAAAGGAAATAAATACAGAAGCAAATATTTTCTCTTTATGATGCGTTTCATTTAGAGTTTGTTTTCTCCATGGATCTTTGAGCCTGACGTGTCTGAATGTCTCTCCAGCTCTCCTAACAGTCCCGGTCTGGTCAGCTGGCCTCAGTATGACAGGCAGAAGCAGGAGTACATGGAGCTGGGTCTGACTCAGACTGTGAAGCAGAAACTGAAGAAGGACCGGGTCCAGTTCTTCACCGTTACTCTCCTTCAGAGGCTGGAACAGCTAGCAGCATCTAAAGCTACAAACTGATCTCTGCAGGCCTTCATGCTTTTTGTTCTTTGGTTTTTTATTATTCTTTACGACAGCAGACTCTTTATGCTGATCACTGCTTGTAAACTTTTGTCTCTTTTCCTTTTATTTTATTAAATGAAGTCCCTTCAGCTGAAAAAAGAAACATGTTTGTTGTTATTTACTTTTTCATGTAACTGTCTGAGCTTATTCTATAAGTTATTGCAGAAGATGCTTCCAGTCAAAATAAAAAATGTAATCTATTATAGTGCTGGATGATGCCGGCAGAGGAAGTTAAGCTGATCACACACAAGAAAAAAAAAAAGAAACAAATTACCTACGCACAAAACAGATGAACAAAAATAAAGATTTGCTACCAACAACATGATTCAAAGAGCAATATGGCATACATGCACTATGTGCTTTAAAGGCTGGAGAAACTGAGCAACATCCAAACATAATGAAATATGAAAAATCAATCAAAGACCTGATCAGAACCTGAGATCTATCGTCCTTCAGTCAGTGGTTCCCAAAGTTGAGGCTGCGACCTCACTTTGGGTCATGAAGGTCAAGATATGCTCTCTAGAGAAACCAACTAAAACTGAAAAATCAGTTCTAACATTGTATTTTCACTCTAACTGATGGAAAGCTTAAAAGATTAGTGATAAGTTTGTGATAAAATTTAATAGAGTCTTATGTATTTTAAATATGCCCTTGCTTATTTAGCTATGCCTAGACTAGTGATATTTGAGGTCACAGGTCTTTGTCATCGTTTGTATTTTTGTTTGTCACTAAATGTCTGCAAACTTTGGAAACCACTTATCTACTGTATGGCAATCTGGTTAGAGTGAAAATTTAAAGAAAGGGATGACTTAAGGCTCTAATAAAAGCTGTAATAAAATGATTTAAAAACACAATTAACCAGTTTTAATACCAGTGACCATATTTGATCACTTGTGTGTGATTTAAATTTTGAAAGACAAAAAAGTAAGTGTTAAAAAAGACAACAATTTAATAAAACACAAAGAAAGATTTTTACAAAGTTTAAAAAGGTGAAAGGTTTTTAAACTTGAAATAATTATAAAATAAAAATACTGCTTTTAAGATTTTAAATTAAGGGAAGAACTCACTTAAAATGACATTTTAGTACACTTCAATGACATGCAATAGTTGAAACTTTACATTTCCAAATAGTTCAGTGTGTGTCCTTTAAAGGGTTAATCATAAAGGAAAAATATTAATAGTTCATATGTTTATGTGTGACATTTTCTTCAAAATGCTCATCATTTTCCTTCCATAGAGAAATACTCAATCAATCAATCAATAAAACTTTATTTCAGACAGAAGATTTGTCCATATCACAAGACATCAAAAATAAAAACAAAAACAGAACAAAGACACAGATGCTGATCGTGCTTTTATTGTGAAGGAATCTCCCTGCTCAAATGCCGCAGCGTTGATTGGTTGTCCTCCTCATGGCGTCATTGGGTTCCCCTGCTGTCGTGCTCGCCCTTTTTCGCGCAGGCGCACTTTCGGGAGGACCAAGACCACACGGAGGAGAGGAGCTCCAGCTGCTACGCAGGAACGGAGAGGGTCTGCCGCTGTCTCCGGTCGCCACTGGACGGTTCGTGTACGTACAGCCGCTATCAACGTTGTTGTTTCGTGAAATATTTATTTTAAATATTAAATACTGACCAGAAACGAATCTGTGTCGCGCTCGTGTCTGTTTGAATGGCCCTGGGGTCAAAGGGATGTTTTGGGTTCGGGACTTCAGACGCGGGTTGATGTGGGTTCGGTTCCGTTGGAGGATAAACCTCTGTTCGGGTTCCCCGTGTCCCTGAAAATCTCCACCGTCACACTACTGAGGTCCGAGCAGCGTTCAGCCTTCCAGGAAACGTCAGCTAGGTCTGTTTGTTTAGTGCTGCTTCCTCCGAGGTTGGCCTGAACGCAACCTCGTTTAGAAACATCACAATTTAAGGTTGATTACTTCAATGACTCCGATGAAAGTTGGTTAAAACAGAATTATGCACTTTTTTTAACTGTTTAACTGCATTTCTGTTTTCAGCTAAAGTTTCTTTTACAAAACGCGTAATTTTAAATGTTTAAAGCACCCCCCCCCCCCCGCCCCCATTGATGGTACATCATTTTACATTACGTGTGAGCGTGCGTGTGTTTTTGTGCGTGTGTGTGTGTTGTCAGTTGCACCGATATCAAGGATGCTCTCCATTGATCTACATTGACTTTTATTAGATTAACAGGCTTTCTAACCAGCAGGACATTTTAAACGGCCAGATGTTTTTCTGTGTGATCCAGCAGGTACCCAGCTGAAGGCTGATGATAATCTGCAGAGCTGAAACAATTAGTATTAGTATTACTGGTATTTGTTTGTACGTTTTTTCCAAAAACAATATGATACATTTTTCCAGTTTTTTGTCATCTTTGTATAATAATCAAATAATTGTCTGTGCTTTCTAAGTTTTGTGAACCAAATTAACTCAAGTCAAACATAACACATTTTTAAATGAAACTAAATGTAGACCAAAGTGCCGAGCATTGTGCAAAAGTAAGTCATGAACTGATATTTTGCTGTTGGGGATACAAATCTCTACATTATATTATATTTATCAGCCTTAGAGGTTTGGATCAGCTGTTTTCCAGGTAAGGAAACTGCACTTTATCTGGTTGACTGACAGAAACTCGGCTTATCTTGACGTGCACATGGAGCGTAACTTCCTTTGTTTAATTTCCCAGTATGCTCTGCTTGTTTCAGCCTGTATGTTTAGTGGCTGTGTTGTACATGTTTTAGGACATCTCTTAATATATTTTATTCATTTTTCTCCACATTAATGTTCTTACATGACTTTCTTCAGTTTTTTGTGACAAAGTAAGTAAGTAAGTAAAGTTTATTTATATAGCTCCACTCCACAGAAACTGCGTTACTAAAAGTCTCTAGTGACGTTTTGATGTCAGCTGACTCTGGAGAATCCACTGTCATGGTTCTCCTGGATCTTTCCTCAGCATTTGACACCGTAGACCACAGTATTCTAATTAACAGGCTTCATGATACTGTTGGTGTTTCTGGTGTAGCCCTAGAGTGGTTCAAATCCTACCTTTCAGGTAGAACTTTTAGTGTCTTTGCAAACCAGATCATGTCTGACTCCCAGAACCTGATTTGTGGGGTTCCACAGGGCTCAGTGCTGGGTCCTATCCTGTTCATTTTGTATATTTTCCCCCTAGGCCAACTGATCAGACAGTTTGCTGATGTGTCTTATCATTTTTATGCTGATGATATTCAGCTGTACTGCTCATTTAAACCGTCTGAATATTTTAAGTTGTCTTCTCTGTTAAAATGTTTTAATGACGTCAAACAGTGGCTCTGTGACAACTATTTGCAGTTGAACTCTGATAAGACTCAATCACTAATTTTTGCTCCAGAGAACCAAATGAGTGACATTAAGCAGCACCTTGGTTTTTTGGCTGCTTCTGTTAAACCAAACGTCAGAAACCTTGGTATCATTCTAGATTCTGCCATGTCATTAGAGGAACATTCACAAACATTAATCCGTAACTGCTTTTTTCAACTGAGAAATATCTCTAAGATCAGAACTCTAGTGTCAAAAGCAGAACTAGAGATGATTATTCATGCTTTTATTTCATCTCGCCTTGATTACGGTAACAGCCTTTTTACATGTTTGAATAAGAAAGATCTGTCTCGCCCGCAGTCAGTTCAGAATGCTGCTGCAAGGCTTTTAACCAACACACGAAAGAGTCAGCACATTACTCCAGTTTTAATATCCCTGCACTGGTTACCAGTGCATTTTAGAATTCATTTTAAACTTTTAGTTTTTACTTTTAAAGCCGTGCGTGGTCAGGTCCCTGTTTATATCTCAGACCTTTTAAAACCCTACAGTCCTCCTCGTAGTTTGAGGTCTGCTAGTCAGAGGCTGTTGGAGGTTCCTAGATCACATTTTAAGTCCAGGGGAGATAAATCTTTTAAAGTAGTGGCTCCAAGATTATGGAACGCTTTACCTCCTCTGCGTAGCCTGGATTCTGTTGATTCTTTTAGGAAACAGTTGAAAACTCATTTATTCAGGCTGGCTTTTAACTGATTTTAGGTTGCATGATGTTTTTGTTTTATCATGTTTTTATTTTGCGTTTTATCAAGTTTTATCCTTTGTGTTTTTATAAAATTTTTTATTGTAAAGCACTTTGTGGCCATTGGCCTGAGAAAGGTGTTATATAAATAAAGTTATTATTATATTATTATTATTATTAATATTATTATTATTACAGTTTATAGATGATGTTGTGATGGGAAGGTGGCACAAAATGAGGTATAAATGGGTGATTATGTTCTAGTTTTAAGATGCCATAAGCATTAGTCCTGGTTTATTGTGTGAAAACACACTTGTTAGGAACATTGTCTCTGGGAAAGTGAGATGTCAGTCTAGAGCCCTAACCTCAGCTGATAAACCATCAAACACTTCTGCTTCTGTTACCTCAGCTGTGGTGTTGAATGATGTTTATATTGTGTCTTATAAAATCATATGTTTAAGCTTCGTAAATCAGTGACACTGTGATTTTATTATTGCTGATCGTCAAACTGGCATCTCAGAGATGCTGTTCTCACTTGTTGGTGAAAGGAGCTGATAAATTAGCCAGCGTTTGCTTATAATCACACAAACACCTCATCCTGATATGGTCAGACTCTTCCAGAAGAGGTGGTAGTAACCTTCATCTTCGCATTCCTGAAGCTGCGTCACGCAGATTCCTATTTTTTATTGATTCAAGGCTTTCACGAATAAGCTTTTCTCTCCATCTCTTTGTAGTCAGTAAAGTGTAAAGGTAACTATATTAGGTCTGAATTTTGGACTTTGAATAAACAAAAAAATGTGATTATCAGGTTTAAAGATGAGATAAAGAAAACCTCAGATAAACAGCAACACATCACACTGTCTTTATTTGTTTAACTAAATCCAAGTCCACCAGCAGAACCTCCTGATAAGTTCCTCTGGTTGATCTCATCACCATGTCCCCTGTACTTTTTCAAAAATGACTTCTTCAATATTTAATGTCTGAAAACAGTATTGTGTTATATTGTTTTTAGGTGTGTTCAAGCAGTTAATAGCCCCAAACTCCTTCCTCTTTACAGTTGTGTGCAACCCCCCTTCAAAATCTAAATTTCGTCCTTGGTTTGAGCTAGTGGCCCGAGAAGGGGACGGCGTGATATTCCATAATGCTGCAATGACCGCAGAGAAAATGGCTGATTTATTGCTTTACATTTGCCGCATGTGATTCGCAAAACCAGAGTGACAGAGACAAATGAACAGTGTGCAGCAGCAGGGCCTCGCTCTTTTCTTCTGAGTATTTCTGGTGGTTTCGGAGGTTTGTGGTCTTGTTGCATAACAGTGTTGGCTCACGTATGTGGAGCATGCTAAGTACTGCGCTCGCTGATGATGGGAGAGGAGGTGTGTTGTGATGCTACTGTGCTGCACAGCTGATAGCGAGCAGCAAAGTGCTTCAGAACCACTCGAGCTTGTCACTATCTCCCATCATGGAGAGGTCACATTCCCTCCAACTGTACCTGGAGGGGGGTGGGTGTCCTGGGGCTGGATCTGTGTGTCCACTGTGTGTTTGTGCACACTGAGAGGGAGGGGGAGCTCCATTTTCTGCTCATGGAAGCAGAAATCCTGCAGCCCTTGCAGTCAGAGTGTTGACAGATTTACTGAGTCTTTCAGTTCTTGTTAGCGTGGCAGGATATGAAGGAATGGACGCATTAATCAGTCCAAACGACGACTGACCAGCAGGTGATGGTGATCCCTCCTCAGCAGGGAGTCGCTGCTGAAGGAAGAGCTCAGCAGCTCGCTCAGCTCTCCTCCTGTGCCCACGAGGTGAAGTCTCACACCTCCAGGCCTGTGAAGCTGTTGATCTGTGGACCATATGTTCAGTGAACCCAACAAGATCTCACTCTTAGATCAATTTAAACTTGAAAAAGAAATCCTTCTGGTTCTGCACTGATTAAACAAAACTAATTAAAACCCAAATGCAGATGATCCAATCAGAGATGCACTGATTCTAGTCTTCAGGGTCTACGCCAATATCTGATTATTGGATCGAGGACCAGGATTGGTCCATAGATCCTTTGGTACCGGGCCACACAGACTGAATAAAAGCTTCTTAAAATCTTTTTTTTACACATCATGTATATATATATATATATATATATATATATATATATATATATATATATATATATATTTGTCTGCAGGGTCTTTTATTTTGAAAAATTACTGTAGTTTACTAAAATGTGGCTGTAATATAATTTATAATACAGTTAATATTATTTAGATGTTTTGCTCTGTTAATATTTAAGCATGAGATCTTTGATTTAAAGAACACATTTGAATGTAAAACAAAGCCAGACAGAGCTGCAGTCAATAAAATAATGACACTATTTATTGTTATTGAGCGCAGCATGTTATTTTACACATTTTATGGTTCTCACCAGAAGTTCATTAGGAAATCTCATCAGCAGATACGAGCACTTGAAGAAATGAGACCAGAAGAGTTTTTGAGCCTCAGAGTGAACGTAAACGCCTTTAGATGGTAAATTATTTCAGTCCTTTATTTTTTTCATCTGTCTGCAGAAACCTCCTGGGTTTTTACTTTTTATTTCCTGTTTGTAGCCTTTGTGATAAACATCTCTGTCTATAAACGAGTAATTCCTTGAGTTCGTCTCTGATTGCCAACGTTTTTTCCCTTTTATCACTTCCTGCCAGTGCAAGGAAATTTTTCAACAGGAAAAACGCCGCAGACATTCACACTTTCTCCACCATGGAGAGTGTGTGGTGAACGTTTGTGTCGGTTTAGACTTGGACTGAACACGAGCAGAAAGCTCAGCTGGTATTTTTATTTTTCTGTGACATGAAGCTGTCAGAAGATGCAGTCGGGTTTTTTAAATTAGTTTCTAAAAATATCTGTGAGGTGAAACTGGAATCAGGTTGTGAGATAATCGTGTTTGTGTGTCGTTGTTGTTGATTTAGTGTGTTCCATCGTTAAAGCTGCAGCTCAAACAGAAGCCTGAAGGTTTCTCAGATTTCTGTGTAAGTTTACAGCTGTTCAGTGGGAGGACTAATTGGCCCAAAGCTGCAGTAAAAATGGTTCTAATGAAAATATTGATCAGCCTGAAGAGGGTATGACCTTAGAACCAGACTACGGATGATCGAGGATTATTCAGCAGGTACAAAAGTGGTCAGATTGGACAGGAATCTGAACTCCAGCTGCAAAATAAGTTTCTTCTCTCAGCTCAGAGATCTTTATTTTGTCCATACACTGCATCAATAAGTAGGTAGAAGAAATGGATAAAGAAACATGGAAATGTGATTATTTCCCTTCAGAGTTCAGGTGAGAAGTCCCGAGATGACCTGCAATCAGCAGAGGGATGCAAATGAGCATCTAAGGTGCTTATTTTGACAAAATATGATTTTTGACCCAAAACAAAGACAGTAGAACTCTGCAGGATTTCCACAAAATGAATTCGAGAGGCTGCTTATGGAAAGCTGCTTCAGACTGCTTAGTTTTTGTGGTTTTCAATCAATGATTTCCTGTTTTTGTGTAGCTTTAAGAATAACTGAATCGTGGATCTGCTGTTTCAAAATGACATCATTTAAAACAGAATCAGGGTCAGTTAAAATCTTTCTGGAGCTTTTTTAAAGTGAACTGATTTGTGTCTGTTCTGCTGTAAGACATTCATGTTGAGAATCTTTTCACAGCAGCAAATGAAGGAAACACATATTTTCTAATGCAAGAGCTTTTTACAAATATCCTGAACTTGAGATAAAAGCTGCTCCTCTTCTGGTGCAACAGGATGTCCCAGGTGTTTAAATAAAAAGTCAGTAAGTCTTTTTAGTTTTTTCAAATAAAACCGACTCAGATGATCAACAATACTTTTATTTTACAGAAAGTGAACCAAAGTGCAGAAGCAGTGAGTGAAAACTGAAGGTTCTTTTTCTAGTTGCGTTCTTTTGAAATATTTTGCTGATCTTCCTTTAAATGAACTTTTTCCTCCATGTTTCTGTGAACAGATCACAGAGCTGCAGCTGATCTATCATTTATCTGAAAGTTACTACAAACTCGAACTTTTTGAAGAAATCTGATGAATCAGCAACTGGTACTCATGTCTCGTTTTAAATGTGTGTTTTGTGTAGATCTTTTGTATTTATTGAACCTATTAGTATCATTTATGTTTAAATTTAGTTTCAGCTTTTAGTCATCTAGAATGCTTACTGGGGACTCGTGATGGATGCTTACATTTAAAACACAGATACTTAAATTTAAAAAGTGTTTTTTATATTTGTCGCTGATGTTTTTTATTTTAAATGCTTGCAGTTCTTTGTATTTGCTACTGGCCTAAATGTAGTCCTTAATTGGTTTCAGAACATTTATTTTTGCAGAATCTTATAAACTGCATACAGAATTCTTTGGTTATATTCTCTGGATTCTTTTGGATTTTTAAAAACTGATTTCTCTGCTAGTATCTTCAGACCAGACTGTTGGTGAAGCTTTTGGTTTATATTTGCTGTAAAGTCTCTAAATTTAATCTTTTTTTTTTGTTGTTAAGAGAACTGAACTGCCTTCTGCTAAATGTAATAAATAGTTGTTATTTTTTGTATTTTGTCCACAGATGCATCACTGAGTTCCCCTGAGCCCTGCACTCCCAGGAGGGAGATGGTCTCCCCAGTTGAAGCCCAGTAAGAACGGTGTTCTCACCTGAAACTCCAGCCGTCCTCCTCCCTCATGTTCCTTCACAGAAATAAGTAGATACTCACTGACTGTAAACATGGAGGGTGTAGCAGTGGACAACCTGATAGACTTTGAGCAGCCGTCAGAGGCCACGTCGCTCTGCGTGGAAGGAGGACACTCGGACATTTTCTCACCAGAGCCGCTGTCGTCCGTCGGAGTCCAGCAGCTGCCGTTCCTGCCGGAGCCAATGGCACCAACCAGGCCCGGTTCCCACCGCCACCACTCAGAGGAGAGAGACGACAGCGATGCTACAGAGTCGGCAGACAGCGAGAACGACATGGACCCCTCTTCTCACACGTGGGAGCTGAGGAGGTCATCTTCTTCATCTGCTCACAGCGGCGAGGAAGCCGACGCCGAGGCGATGGAGAGGAGGAAGTTCATGAAGGCTTATGTGGCGAAGGTATTTCATGGAAGGTAAGAAGCAGCTGCTACTTCTCCATCTGTAGTCGGTGGATAACTGAACAATAAACCTACAGCTAAAAAAACTAAAACTGCAGCTGCTCATTTTGTATTTGAGAACATTTCTCGGTTTTTGTGAGACGCTTCCAGACATCATTTCTGATTGAACTACACATTTTTATGTAAATTGGCTCTAGATCTGCAGAGTGTAAAAACTGATGTTTTTATTCATCTTACCGTTAGGTGTTGGGATCTGTTCTCACCTTTACAGTATTTTTGTTGCTTGAACTGTTTCTTGTGCGTCAGGCTGTGTATTCTCATCTGTTCAGATCCACCCTTGTTCTGGTTTTCTCACCCAGAATAACCAGAAACATTCAGACACTTGAAACCTCCCATGACTCATCAGCTGAGTCCCCGGCGGTCCGACTGTCAGTGTTATTGAACTTCCTTTTACTGATTCTCTGCTCTTGTCTGAACAGAGGATTGGTCTTTGGTCTAAAAATGTCATGTCTTTGTGAGGCAACAACAAAGTGAAACGGTGACCTCCTCCTCTGTAAAGCCAAGAGCCATTCTGCTTGAAAGAATCAATTTATATTCAGCTTCATCCTCCTGAGATTCTTTAGGACAGTCGAGTCGTCTTTCGTCACCTGTTAAATTGTCTCCATCCTTTTAATCTGCTCCTCTTTCTAACCCTAAAAAGACCAACATACTGAGACACTGATGAAGAATTTAAGGCAAAATCTCAAAAAAACAAACTGGACGTTTTCTTTTAAGCTTTTTAATTACATAAACAGAATTACATAAGAAAAACCAGAAAATGTTTCAATAAAGGCTGCAAAGCCATGATGCTCAGAGAGAACTCATCACTGAGAGCTGACCTTTTTGTGTTTCTGTCTTTACAGGGAGGACTTTGACCAGGAAGAAAAGGCCAAGTTTGGAGAGCTGTGCAGCGGAGAGAACGGAAAAGGCAGGGAGTGGTTTGCTAAATACGTCAGCGCTCAGGTGAGATTATCCACACTTCACATTTAATCAAAACCTGCTGCTTTCAGATTTAATGAACAATCTAATGTAGATCAGTTTGTGCATCTTTGCAAAGACTTTCCTGAGAGGAAAACAAAATAGAAAAGTATGATGAATAAATCCCCTGTTATCCCATTTGATCCCAAAGAGATGTTTATATAAACAGACTCAACAGCTGCTGCAGGAAGACGTCAGCTGATTTTTATTATTTTATTGTCGTTGTGTGTTTGCAGCGCTGCCACTCCAAATGCGTGAGTGAAGCCACCTTCTATAGGCTGGTCCAGTCCTTCGCCGTGGTTCTGTTTGAGTGAGTTTGACTCGGTCTCATCCTGATTGGCTGGAACGAATCAAGCAAATGTTTTGTTGTTTTTCTAAACAATGTGATTCAATAATTATTTATTTATTAAAGCACACCAATTCAAGAGGATCTGCACATTGTCAAGTAAAAATAAATATTACACAAATACAGCGATGTAAACTACTCTCTTTTGCACTTCCCTCTGTGCTTGTATTCTTTTTCTTCACTGTCACCTCAGAGACTGACTAGTGTTTGTCCTGCTAAGTAGTTTGTTGTTAGCCTCAGTGGTAACGTCTAGGTTACATTATCATGTGCAAGTCGCTTTGGATAAAAGTGTCTGCTAAATACATAAACATAAAAAAAAGAAAAGGTCTCATTTCAACTTTAAGGTTTTCTATAACGGAACAAAAGAATTTATTAAGAATTCAGTAGGTTCTGGTTCACATGCATAAAAACTGGTTCACATGCACACTGGTGCACCAGTTATGTGCACCCCCGTATATAACATCATATCAAACACAATGCTGTGGCTGTTTGGTGATTTAGACTTAGAGGATCAGATGGCAGTAAGGACAATGCTGATGTATGTTTATGTTTTTAGTGATGATGATGCAGTAAATGACAATCTTTTTAAATAAGCCATTTGTTTACAGATGTTATCAGATGGACGACTACACCCCGGCCAAAAACCTCATGACCATGTGCTTCACCTACTACTACATCGGTAAGATCTGGATCCATCACACCACAAGTGACATTGACAATTGGCTCTGCTGTTAGAGCTAAACTGATTCATTGGCTAAAATCTGACATTTTTTAAATGATAAATTATCAGCTATGTTGGTTCATATTATTACCAAACAGGGGGAAATGCAGCAACTTCATACAGCTCACTATTTTATTCTTTTGATTGAGAATGCTTATAGATTTAATTTATTTATATTTTAGCTGTCCAACAAAATTAAACAAATGTATTTACAAGTTAAGAAATCATGTCATATTTCTGTCTAACAGAAAGTCTTTACCAGCTACAAAGACATGAAGAAATCAGAATTGCATATTGGCTTATTCTTATTTATTCATTTGTTTGTGTCCCTTTCCAGTTTAGGTGTCCTAAAAATACATCTCATTTAAAAGAAATCTCCTAATGTACCCATGAATAATAAATCTGTATCACAACTTGAAGTTTTTAAAATAAAACATCTTGTATTTTAGGGCCAAAAATCCCAAACATTGTTGAAGAGGCACAATATTTATAATAGCGTCAGATTTTAATATGTTTTACACTTTACAAACTGTTGGGCTTTTCTGATGATATTTGATAGGCGTTCCTGACTGATGGAAAACACTAGGCGGTCTGTACTTTGATCCCCACTTACCATGGATGTAGATTTGGCATGGACGGAGGTGACCAATACCCAGCTATCACTGAATTGTTCCCACCAATAATTCGATCCAAAGGTGCAGAAATAGAACTGTATCCCCACCAATAATACATGCAGCCCAGTGGACCAGGTGCTGTGCAGGTTAAGGAGGTATACGAGTCTGGATCAACCAGCGCGAGCCCCGCGCAGAGCCGCGTACGCCGATGGCACCTGCTCTGGGTCTGGATGAGGACTGGCCATTGGACATCTTGCCAAGGGATGGTAACTTTGGGCCGGCGAAGCATGGAACTGTTCTAGCTCTCTGGTTGTAAAGTTTGGGCTTTTTAAAACCAGATAGTTCATTTGAATGATTACCACTTGTTTGGACATTTACTTATATCTCAGATACGCTGGAAGAATAATCTGATGTTGGAACTTAAAAAGACGCTGCGGGCTGACTTCTGTAAACTTTGATTTGATCAAATGAGCTGATACATTCTCTAAAAGTCAGAAAATAATAAAGTTGTTTCAGTTAACAAAACCTAGGTTGATATGGATTCACTACATGTGTTTACTGCAGATTAATTAGTATCTGTTTTACTTGTCCTGTTTTTAAGTCCAGTTTTACTGTTTGTAAATTTTTTTGTGTTTTTCTCCTATGGTTTATACAAAATGTGTATATAGATTTAATATAGATGTTGCATTGATTTTCACAACTTGAACAAGTTTTCTTAACTTTAAACCCAACATGTTGTTGAGTCTTGCATTGCCCTAAATTGCTCTGAATTGCAAAGGAAACAAACCACAGCCGTCTGTGCTGACTCAGGTAGCGCCTTGGGTTGGTCCTGTGGTTATCCTCTTGCAGCAACACCACAAATAAAGGCAGCATTTGTGCTTCTGCAGGCAGGAAAAAGCTTTGTGTGATTAGTGCACCACTGTGACTCACCAGATTGCATCAACACGAGTCTGGCTCTGCTGCAGCTCTGGTAATGGCTTTTTGTCACCTGAATCAGAAATCTTTATTTCCCAGTGTGCTCTCAAAAACGAGAAGTGGCGCATCTATTTACAGCAGAATGTAACAATAAGAAACTTAAACTTGTGTAGACTTCACAGTAAGAGCTTACAGATATGTTTGGCTACTTAATAAGCAGGAAAAAGGGACGAATGATTGTTTTTATTCAGAAATTTAAAGCAGAGTTGACGTGCACTTCACTCAGATAAGGCTGTTCCTGAAAAGAGTTCAGAAATGTGATCTGAGGAAGATTAACAGCAAACGCTCAGACAGAGCTGACAGACTGATATCTGTTTTCGTTTCCAGCCTGGTTAAGGTGAAACCAAACACTCTAGACATGTTTGTTAAATCCCTCACTGTGTCTGTAATCACCTGTGAGATTAACGAGGCTCCAAAAAGCCAAGTAACAGGTAGCTGCTGCTGGTAAATCCTCCAAGTCTGTTTCTGCTTCACACAGTGGTGCCTTTTGGGCTTTTAAGATGATGTAATGTTAAAATTTGTGAAGGTTAGAGTCATCATCTCTGGTTTTCCTCCTTAGGGAAGTGCCAGCCTTCTCCCTCGGAGCTCCTGGATCGTGGTGGTCAGCCAGCTGGTCTGGACTCGTATCTCAACAAAGCTAACTCCTGGCTGTCTGGGAAAAAAGACGCTGCTGAGCGTCTCCTCAAAAATACCTCAAAAACCGATGTCAAAGGTTTCTTTGGAGGTCTGGAGAGCAAGCTGAGGAGCTCAATGGCTCCGAAGTCTGAGTGAGAAAATATATTTTATGTTTACATTTTATGATCTAACAAACTCCGATACAGCTTCACTCCTGATCAAACATTTTGTACTTTAGTGAGAAGGAAGGTCCAGTTGAGACGAAGCCCAGGTCTCCAGGTATAGCACACCAGGAAGACCCATTTCTCTCATTCATTTACATTATTATTAAATGTTTTTGGAAAACGTGTTTTCTTTTCTCGACAGTGTCAGAGGCTCCAGAACAAAAGAAGGGAGAAAAAGTGTATCTGTACACTCACCTGAAGCAGCAGCCCATCTGGTACGGCAGGTTGCAAACAAATGTTTTAAAAAGCTATAAAATAGAAAATGACATCTAAAATTTAAAACTAATCAAATTGTAAATACAGGAATGTGATTATATAATCAGAAATACAGGCTGCTGTACTTTAAACACACACACACACACACACACACACACAATACAGTGGTCCCTCCTTTATCGCGGGAGTTATGTTCTAAAAATAACCCATAAAGTAGTCAGCTTTACTTTTTACTATTATTGTGAATGTTTAGGGATGTAAAACCCCTCACTATACACTTTTCTCAGACAGGCATTACCATGTTCACACTTTTCTCTCTTGTTTAAACTCTCGTGGGTCATTTGGTACCGGGCCATCAGAACGGCAGAATGAAAAACTGTAATTGATGTATTGATCTCATCTGAAAGTTTCAGCCTGGACACCGTGTGTTTCGTAACGGTATGAAGCCTGCAGCACCGTGCTCACCTGCTGTAAGCTCACCTCCTGCTGCTCCAGGCAAAGAAGCTCCCATAAGGGAGCATGAGCAGGGTGCGACTCGCTCAGCGGTCCAGCAGAGGCGCCCAGTGGCTCCTGGGTGGTCCAGTGTGACTTCTCCTGAGACCACACACATTACCCCACATCAGTGACGTGGCAGTGACGTGACAGGCAACAGCGTTGTTGTTGCATGAAGAAGATCAATTGACAATGGTCAGGACGCAGAACAAAATGCGCTGTAAAAAACAGCATGCTAATTTGCACACAAAAAAATTGGTGAATTAACAGCGAGGCTGCAACAGGTGAACTGTGAAAGAGCGAGGGACCACTGTCCACACTGGATACATATAATATTCCAACAGGTGGATTAAGTGAAACAATAAATGTAGAGCTGAGGAAATACAATACATAATATAAAATGTAGTGAACAAAGTAAAGTAGCAAATAGGACTTAGTGCCATTTAAAAACACACATTCCCTTTAAAAACGCGTAGCTTTTAAAGGTTTTAAAGACGTTCCAATGTTCTCATCTAATGGCCTCATTACTGATATTTAAAAATCATTTTTACACTAAAAACTTAATAAAAATGTTGCCACAATTACTAGGATTTGGGGATTTGTCAGCTGATATGTTAAAACTCATCAATTGTTAAGGTTGAGATTCATCTGATTTGTTGGCGTCAGTTATTTAGATTTTATTTTGTTTGTTTTCGAGTTAAAGGTTTCTTCTTTAAACATCCAGTGGTTTTCTGCCATACATGTTCTGTAAAATAACAAAACGTTTTGGACCCGATTTGTGTTTTTGATGGAAAACTAGTGCAAATATGTAAGGAATTTTCAGTCTTTGTGCATGGTGGTGCAGTTGGTAGCACTGCTCCCTCGCAGCAAGAAAGTTGCAGGTTCGATTCCCGGCTGCAGCTTTTCTGTGTGGAGTTTGCATGTTCTCATGCATGTGTGGTTTTCCTTTGTGCAAGCATCTGCTAACTAAATAAACAAACATGTAACAGGATTGATCCCAAAGTATCTGCTGCATTAAAATAAACCACACTAAAGATAATGATTATAAAGTGTCTTTATGTAGATGAAATAAATGATAATAAACCAGAGTTGA
The DNA here is from genome assembly GCA_006937965.1 of Callopanchax toddi. NCBI lineage: Eukaryota > Metazoa > Chordata > Actinopteri > Cyprinodontiformes > Nothobranchiidae > Callopanchax > Callopanchax toddi. Next base: position 1,088,200 of record SSNR01000124.1, on the reverse strand, counting down.
TGTAATCCCATTTTAGAGCTGCATCGAAGCTGAAGTTCTCCTTAAAGAATCAGAAAGTAAAACTGTAAAGTATCTGTAAGGTAAGCGAGCTCTAGTTTACATCAAAGACCATCAGATCACATCTGATCATGAGCTCTACATATTTATTTTTCTAAAAGTTCTCCAGATATTTATGGGACAATTGGAGTTCACTGATTGGACAGAAATTCAGATTGAAATCAGATGAGACATCATGACGGCTGCTTATTATATAATAAAAAAGCAGAGTGTTCTGGAGTGATGTTAACAGACTCAGACAGTTAGTGATGCATAACAGATGTTGTTAAAACAGCTTTGAAGAAAAGATGACGCTTAATAAAATAAATGACACATTTTTTAATTGGCCTGTTATTTTTTGTCATTTCTGCTCATTTAAAAATACTTTTTTATTTCCTGAGAGAATTATTTTCTTCATGCATGGATGCAAAGCGTCAGTGTAGCAGAGTGACTCAGAACCTACACTCTGTTTTCATGTGTTGCCTGGAGAAACTTCAGCTTCTTAGTATTTTTAATGTGTTTTATGAAAAAAGGTTGATTTGATTCCTGCCTGGTTGATCAGGTGGAAGCAGATAACGTTTTCTCTGATGCAGGCACACGCTGAGATTCTGGAACGCTGCGTTTTTCGACGCCGTCCATTGTGAGAGGAAGAAGAGGTCTCCGACCACCAGGTGAGTGTGGATGAACCGATGAGGAACCAGGAGAGGACGTGGGCTATTGTTCTGTGTTTTCTGAGATTCTGAAGTGATGACTGTCTCCTCCTCCCTCTCTGTAAAGCTGCTGTTTCTCTCTACCTTCTGACTGTTGACTTCAATCCTTTGTTTCTTTGTGCTGTGCTGCCGAGCAGTGGAGCGCAGGATGAAGAGAAAGATGAGAGGTCTGTTCTTCGTTTAGTCTGCAGCTTAAAAAAAAGAATAAACTGTTAAACCGAGAGAAAAAACAAAAACTGGAAAAGGTTTAGGAGAGAAAATCATTCAAACTAAATCAAACCGGGTCAGATCAATGATGAACATCCTCTTTAGTAGAAAATATATTTTACAATTCTGATTATAAAATGGACGTTAGTTGTGTTTTGATAATTTGACAACCCTACATGATGGTGGTTAAACAGTTGCTGCTGAAAGGGTTCAGTTCTTTGAATGACTGAAACAGATTTCCATTAGAATGAGTTTTGATTAACATCCATCACTTTACCAGATAACTGAAAGTTCCCACAGCATGCTGCTGCCACCGCCGTGCCTTACTGTGGCTGTGCTGCCCTCTGGTGGTAGGAGGTTTGAGCTTTGGACCACATTATAATCAGATTCAAGTGTTCGGAGTCTCATTAATTTTCATATCTTTTGTTTCTTTAAAAGGTGGTGGGGGGTTTAGATTTATAGTGGTCTGCAGTTGGTTTATGAATGTAATGCTGCTCTGAGGGATCTTCAGAGTTTGATCTATTTTAGAACCTAAAAATGTTCTGCACTTCTCATGGATTTGGTTTGGAACGCTCCATCAGGTTTTTGTAGGTTGATTACAGAACATTTCTTGAGATTTTTATTTAAAGGGGTGGTTTTGTCAGAATCCATTTTTTTCAGGTCTTCATAGTTTCTAATAGGTCCCCCTGAGCCTGTCATGTAGGCCAAACATGAAAACTCTCCGTTCCCTGGTTATTTAGAAAAAACAGAATAAGGACGAACAGAAACTTAAAAATGCGGAGAACATTTCTGGAATTTTTGACGTCACAACGTGTATTGGCTGAGATGGTAACGCCTTTCGGTCCGCCCAGCTGCTAGCTTTTGTTTTTGTTGAAAATTCAACATGGCGGAACGAAGACAGTGTTCCCTCTCTCGGTTTTTTTTTCCCTCCCTCTCCGTGTGTGTGTGTGTGTGTGTGTGTGTGTGTGTGTGTGTGTGTGTGTGTGTGTGTGTGTGTGTGTGTGTGTGTGTGTGTGTGTGTGTGTGTGTGTGTGTGTGTGTGTGTGTGTGTGTGTGTGTTTAAGCTGTGCTGTCGGTCTGCGCGGACCCCCCCCCCCTTGTCGGAGGGGAGCACGGCTGACAGACAGCACAGACAGCAAGAGGAGGAAAAGCTGAGGAAATGAGTTTTATCAGGAAGCAGCTCCCTCAAAGCTAATCTTTAGTAAAGACTAGAAGCTACTGTTCGTTACCTGGGTTTTAACTTTTTCACTCTTTCACTTTCCAAAGTATCTCTGGACATGTTGGGGGGCGGAGTATTGACGTTTCGGTCATCCAATCAGAAGCGAGTGCTGTGCATATCATGAATACTAATGAGAATCCTGCTGTTTCAAATTCAGGTGTCAGATGGGAAACTTCTAAAGCTTATATTATAAGCATCAAAGCTTCTTTCTTTATAAAAATTACACAGATAGCATTGAATTACACTAGAGAACAATGCAAAACTATAAAATAACCCAGAAAACCACCCCTTTAAATTACAGATCATAAAACAACAGAAGCCTAAACATTGTCTGAGTCCCCTGCTTTATGGAAACAGTATTTCCTGTGGTCTCTTTTCAGCAGGATAAGCTGTATGAATTCTTTACTCAGCTGAAATAAAAATATATCAGCTCATTCACCTGGTTTAACTTGATAAAATAACTCAGTTCTTTATAGTTTTTTACATTTCTGTGCCTCTGCCATGTTGTTCTGTCGTGGTTCTGCTTTTCCGTCTGATGAGAGAACACACCCCACCAGCTGTTCACTTGCTCTTAGTGCACCTTGAGCTCATGTGATGATATTTATATCCAGAGCAGTCCAGTTCTGACGGTCTGCCTCCTCACAGCTCGCTGCATGTTCTCACCGTTAATCTGCACCTTCCCTGTCTGCATGATTGTTTTTCCCTGACACTTTTATTACTGTTTGCTCACCTCTGACTGAATATTTAGTATTAACCTTTAAAGGGAGCTCACTTAAGTACTTGGAAGTGTCAACCCTTGACTGTTATTAGGAGCCATTAGAAAATGTGGTGGTTGGTTTTTTTTTAAGACTATCCATCCATCCATCCATTTTCTGTAGCCGCTTAATCCTCCACAGAGGGTCGCGGGGCAGCTGGTGCCTATCTCCAGCGGTCAAGGGGCGAGAGGCGGGGGACACCCTGGACAGGTCGCCAGTCCATCGCAGGGCCACACAGAGACGAACGAGACAAACAACCACACACCCACTCACACCTAAGGACAATTTACCAGCCCAATTAGCCTGACAGTCATGTCTTTGGACTGTGGGAGGAAACCGGAGTACCCGGAGGAAACCCACGCACGCACGGGGAGAACATGCAAACTCCATGCAGAGAGGCCGCAGAGCCGGGACGCGAACCCACGACCTCCTTGCTGCGAGGCAACAGTGCTAACCAACTGCGCCACCAAGCAGCCTTTTAAAGACTTTTTTACTAAAAATATTTTTAGCATATGTTCCTTACTTCTTTACTTTTGAAAACTTTTGAACTTTAATTCCTTTTCTACTCTTTAAAAATGTTAACATTTTTTGTACTTATCACTGATCTTTTTAACCTTTTAAAAACTTGTTTTTCGTGTTTTTTAAACTTTTTCTGGCTTTTTTTCTTTTTAACTTTTTTCTTTATAAAAAAAGTTTCAGGTTTAGGATTCAAATCAACATTTAAAGCCAACTGATCAAATGTGATCACTGGATAAATACATAAATCTGTAGTGCTGATATGTAGAGGATACTTCTGTAGGTGTCTGGAGATTTGCCTTGTTTTTATTCTGTTTTTAACAATGAAATGTTTACAGCTGATTCACAGCAATTAAATATTTAATAGCTGAAAGTCTCATAAAAGCAGTTCATAATTTATAACTAGTAAAAGTTTAAAGGAAACCTAAACAGTTCAGAGAAACGCTGCCTCTAACTGGAGATCTTTATTGTTATTTAAAATCAATGTTTTATCATTTTTATCCACATGGTGACTAAATCAGTCTCGTTGGAGTCTCACTTTGTTTCTTATTTTTAAATATATTTTTAAATATATTAATGTAATTTTATTTCATGACTTTAAAAATCCTAAGTCTCATGACATCTTTTTAAATGCATTTGGTTAAAAATGTTTTTCAGATCTTACAGATTTATTTCTGTCTTGCACAGTTTGATGTGTCAGAATAAAACAGCTGGTTTCCCTGCTGATCCTAATGACACCAAACTAACTGATGTTTCCAGGAGGTGACTTTATCTTCTCAGCTTGAGAAACATGAAAAGGATCAAACAAGTCTGTTAATTCATCCTGTTAATATAAACCTTCATCTTTCACCTGAGACGTTTTTCCAAACACCTTCCATCCAGTAAAATCAGCTCATATCTGACCCACATGATCTTGGTTCAGACCTTTCTCAGTTCCCAGCATGCACAGGGAAACTCCTTTTAGATGTTCCAGAACCTGCTGGAGTGTCTGTTGTCCCATCAACCCAGAAATCATTTATGTCTCCTCTCTGAGCTCCTGTGGCCTTCTGAACCAGATCCAGGTCCCTGATACAGCCTATCAGGAGACTTCTGGGTCTGCAGCAGATATTTAGCCTCAGTCAGATGGGCTGGTGACCCTTCAGGACCGCCGGGTTCCTCTCAGAAACCTCATCTGGTTCTGCCACCCGTGCAAACAAGGACTCGGTCCAGATGGGTCTCATCTGTGGTTCCACGATGGAGGAATGAGCTCCTTCAGACTCGCCTCCTCGGAGAACACCTCCATCGACCTGATGCACCAGAACTCACTCTGACTCTGGATTTCTGGACCAGTTTGATTTGTTGTCTGTAAATTATTTGCCTCATAAATCATTGATGATCATCATGAATTATTCAGCAAATAATTGTTGTGCTTTTTGTTGTTTTTGAATTCAAGCATGACATCATTTCCTGCTTTGTGTTTGTTTTGCTGCTGACTTTGTCCTCTGATGATGATGATTCTTAGTGAATGAATCATTGATCTGCTGCTGATGGCTGAGCGATGTTGTCTTTATCACAAACTGATTGATTTTTTTGTTGTAAATGTGATTTTGAGCCATGTTTCTAAACAAGGAGTTTCAGGGTTGGATGTCACTTGATATTTTTTTTCTTATGGTGAAAAATTGAGATGGTTTTTCATCCTGAAGATGCTCAGAACCATCTGACTAGTGTCAAACATTCTGAGGCTTTTTGTCAGAACTGGACTCTGCAGTGTGTTGCTGTTTTGACACCCAGCCCTGAATCAGTTCAGAAGGACAGACCAGGCTGAGTGTTTGTGTCTGTGCTGCAGGGAGAAGTGGTGTCACATGACCCAGGAGGAGAGAGATGACAGCTCTAAAATCGATGAAAACATCGCCTTCGGTCAGCTCGGGTGAGAAATCCGCCACAGACTGTTTACCAGTTTCAGCAGGATAAAAGAGTCCTGATTTTAAAAAAAAACTAGAGATAGGCAGCATGAACAGAATAACCAGAGATCAGTCGATCTGAAACTCAAAAATCTGATTTTTCTTTGGTTCCTGAACACACCCTGTCAAGCAGCATCAAAAGAATGACATTGGGGACATTACTTTAGGTCCCTTAAGGAGTGGGAGGCACATATACAAACTGTTGTACTTCCTACATCGTTCACCTGATTTGGATGTAAATACCTTCAAATTAAAGCTGACAGTCTGCAGTTATAGCACACTGTGTTTGTTTCATTTCAAATCCATTGTGGTGGTGTATAGAGCCAAAAATGTTAGAATTGTGTCGATGTCCCATGTACTTTAAGATAATACTGAAGATTTTGGAATTGGTATTGCCATTAAAACCAGAATCTTTGCATCTCCACATATAATATCTATAAACATTTATAATCTAATTTTAAAGGATTAACTGATTTAAACATTGGATGCTTCAAACTAGAGATACTAGGCTCTTATTTTTACTGATATGTTGATACTTTTCAGCTGATTCTGACCAATTAGCTGGTCCTGAAACCGTCTCATGATCATTTTCTGTAATAATCCAGATCATTTTGATCCTATTGGTGTGATTCAAACCACTCGGATTTTAAACTTACATTTAATCCTTAATTTATATCTACGGAACAAAATCAGTCCTAAACACAGAAAAAAGAAATGAAAACTGTTTATTCTAACCTATAAAACAAAATCTGTTTTAGCTAAACTCTACATGTTTTAAACAAAACAAATACACAAAACGTCTCTTAAAGGTGTTTTATACCTTAGAGCTGATTTATTAACCTCTGATATGTGATATTTTGTTTTGTATATACTGTAAATGTCAGTGTGTGTTATTAAAGGTGTTTTGTGTGTTTTCAGGACTTTCACTCACAACATGCTGGCATTTGGGCTGAGCAGAAAACTCTGTAACGACTTCCTAAAGAAGCAGGCGATCATCGGGAACCTGAATGAAGGTAAGCATTAACTTTAGGCTGTAACATCCACTCAGATAACAAAAAGCAATGTAAATGTTCTTTTTTGCAGATATTTAAAACAGATGTGTGTTTTGTGCAGAACAATACAAGCTGCTGACGGACCACATAGAGAAGATGGCTGTAGAGTGAGTCTGAGACGATGAGCTGCGTCTCCTGATGACTCAAACACCAGTGTCCTTCTAGTCTCTCATCCCAGATTGGATGGTGTTGCTGTGTTTATGTTGTGCAGTGCTGAAAAACATCATCTGCTATACTGAACTTTGTCCATTGTCGCCATGTCCCGACATGAGCAATAATCACCTCTGCATCAAGGAACCAACTGCATAAAGCTCTGAAGTAAAACCTTGTACATATAAGGTGCAGATGTTGTATTTATCCTGTTTTCTTAGGTGTTGTGTTCCGTCCTGTGATGTGTAACTCGTCTGTGATTATATACAGCAATAAGGAATCTTTGTGCTGTGATCTGATGATCAGCTGCGTTATTTCTCTGTTTGTTTCCTCTTTAAAGATGGAAACCGTATACCTGACAGAATAGATCCTGGATTTTTTTTAGATTTCTATTTGATTTTGTTCTTGAAGGAACTCGTTCTAGGCGTTACAGATTCAGATTAGTTTCATAATTAAACCAAATCTGAAGGTGGCTGTTTGTTTAACCTTTAGTTAACGTTAAATGATGCTAGCTGTAGCTGTATGGTGCTGTGAAGTGTTTCCGACTTACAGAGCTCCTCTGTTTTTGCTCTTTTTATGTCCCTTAAATGTTTCAGATCAGCAAACAAATTACATCCGACAAAGAAAAGCCGAGTAAATACAAAATGTTGCTTCCATTTATTAAAGGAGCAAATGTAATACCCATGTTTCCTGTGTGCATTTTGAAACTCTTCTAACATGTCATCGCATGTGGTCACATGTGAAAAAGCTGGGTTTTTTTCCCATCAGGGATGACCTCTGACCTTAACTAAATCAGGCCTGCAGTGGTTTCAATGTTCTGTGTTCTTTTGTTCTTGAATGTCTTTAGAACCGGACCTGATGTGTTGCTTTTTCAGATCTTTTAGCCTCCTTCATGTTGTCAGATTGAAGTGATTTCTTAGTTAATTCTTCAGGTCTTGTAGTAATCAGGTGCGTCTGGTAGATCTCAACTCAGCTTTACAGATAATCTGGTAAATCACATTAATTCATGTTTAAGAAGGGGCGTGATTACTTTTTCACATAGATCCAGGTTTGTCCTCTTACTAAGTTGAACTATCATTTAAAAACAGCGTTTTGTGTTTACTCAGGTTTTCTTTGTCTGGTATTAAATGTGTTTACTGATCTGAAACATTTTTATGACAACGAACAAGAAACCTTTAGAAGGGTAACTTTTTTCACAGCTTTAAATATAAAACTGACTGATGCTCTTTATTTTTTAGAACATTGTTGCTGTTTCAGATGACACAGATCAAGAATGTGTGATTTTATTTATTGGTATTGTGAGATTTTCTCTCCTCCTCCTCCTCCAAAGTGCCTTCTGTAGAAGTGATTATCATTTATCCCCCATCACTTTGAAGAACCTCCTGCTGCGGGACTGAACTAACGTTGTTCCGCCACCATGAGGCAGCATCGTGCCTCTGATCAGTGTCCCCTCCTCCCCCCTTGGTGACTCTTGACTGTATCATTTCAGTCTTATCATCAGAATCTCATGTCAGTCCTGTATATTTTAATGTGTTTTCATTGTGTTTGTGATTGTAAACATATAAGATGTAGTTGTGTATTGTGACTCAAATGTCAAACTGTTACCCTAAACACACACACACACACACCCTTTGTCTGTGGCTTGTTTGTGTATTTCTGTGTGACATTCAGCTGCATGCAGTGCTGTTGTTTTTTAATGATTTTTAGTCTGTTTCACACCATTGTACAAATTGATTCAAACTTTATTTAAACTCCTTGTTTCCAGTGAAGCCAGTTTGAATTTCTCTTCTGTGATTTGAAGTTCTGTCCAGTAAATTGGACTCTTCAGCTCAGCATGAGCTTTGCACTACGTTTACTATCTTCATGTTCGTCTCTAAAGACTCTGGATCAAAGTGAAACTGTACAGAGCCTCAAAGTGTTTAGTTGAATAAATGTACTGAAATCAAAACTCACATGAATAAAATGTGGATCTGATTTAAACCTGTTGGTTTTTTTAACCTTCTCAGTTTGAGACGTGTTTTAGTGTATAAAGTTTTTTTTGTGTAGTTTTAATTTTTCTACAGCATCAAATGAAACAAATGTTTCTTTTGATTTCTGTTTTATTGCAGGTAGAATGGATCGGAGATTTTTTATTTTTTGTTTATTTCTGCGTTTCAGGGTGCAATGCTTTCCAAAAAATATTCTTGGGATAATTTTTTTTTTTTGAAGACAAAATCAGCACTATTGAATCTAAGTGGGTTTGCATCATTTTTCCTTTATCAGGTATTTTTTCAGAGAGCATTTAAATGAAGGAGGGATGAAGCTACAATTCAAAGTATTTCATCTCAAACCTGCTACTTTTTTGGGATCTCATAAAAAAACAAATGTTTTCATACAATTATGAGTTAAAAACATACATTTCAAAGTTAAAAGCTATTGTAAATAATGACACAGGTTAAAATGATTAATGTAATGAAATGGGCATCCGAGGATTTTATTCAGAGTTTCACTGTTATGTTTTATTTTTACTTATGAAGAGTGAGAAGGTCTGAAGTTGGTTAGGATTAAACCATCTGGACCTAAAATACTAACAGCTCCATTAACCAGCTGGTTTGAGTGAATTCAGACAGATGACCATCTGTCAGTGAAACAGCTGATCGTCGTCAACATCTCTGCTCAAGATTCACAACATGTTTTTATCTGTACACTTCTGATCCAGATCAGAGCTCCTGATCTGGTCCAAAACCTCTGACCCAGTCCTGTTTAAACTCCTGATCCAGTCCAAACCTCTTGATCCAATTCAGAACTCCTGATCCAGTTTAGTTTCAACTCCTCATTCAGTTCATAACATCTGATCCAGTCCAGAATCCCTTCCATTTCTTTTTAAAAACTGATCCAGTCCTGTTCAAACCCCTGATCCAGTCCTGTTTACACTCCTGATCCAGATCTGTTCAAACCCCTGATCCAGTCCTGTTTACACTCCTGATCCAGTCCTGTTTACACTCCTGATCCAGTCCTGTTCACACTCCTGATCCAGTCCTGTTCAAACCCCTGACCCAGTCCTGTTCAAACCCCTGGTCCAGTCCTGTTAAAACTACTGGTCCAGTCCAAACCTCTTGATTCAATTCAAAATTCCTGAATCGGTTTTGTTTCAACTCCTCATTCAGTTCATAACACCTGATCCAGTCCAGGATTTCTTATCCATTTCTGTTTTGAATCTCCTGATCCAGTCTTGTTTAAACCCCTGATCCAGTTTTGTTTAAACTCCTGATCCAGTCCAAAACACCTAATCCAGTCCGGTTCAAACTCCTGATCCAGTCCTGTTCAAACCCCTGATCCAGTCCTGTTCAAACCCCTGATCCAGTCCTGTTCAAACCCCTGATCCAGTCCTGTTCAAACCCCTGATCCAGTCCTGTTCAAACCCCTGATCCAGTCTTGTTCAAACTACTGATCCAGTCCTGTTCAAACTACTGATCCAGTCCAAAACACCTGATCCAGTCCTGTTCAAACTACTGATCCAGTCCAAAACACCTGATCCAGTCCTGTTCAAACTACTGATCCAGTCCTGTTCAAACTACTGATCCATTCCTGTTCAAACTACTGATCCAGTCCTGTTCAAACTCCTGATCCTGTCCTGTTCAAACTACTGATCCAGTCCTGTTCAAACTCCTGATCCAGTCTTGTTCAAACTACTGATCCAGTCCTGTTCAAACTCCTGATCCAGTCCTGTTCAAACTACTGATCCAGTCCTGTTCAAACTCCTGATCCATTCCTGTTCAAACTACTGATCCAGTCCTGTTCAAACTCCTGATCCAGTCCTGTTCAAACTCCTGATCCAGTCCTGTTCAAACTCCTGATCCAGTCCTGTTCAAACTCCTGATCCTGTCCTGTTCAAACTCCTGATCCAGTCCTGTTCAAACTCCTGATCCAGTCCGGTTCAAACCCCTGATCCAGTCCTGTTCAAACCCCTGATCCAGTCCTGTTCAAACCCCTGATCCAGTCCTGTTCAAACCCCTGATCCAGTCCTGTTCAAACCCCTGATCCAGTCTTGTTCAAACTACTGATCCAGTCCTGTTCAAACTACTGATCCAGTCCAAAACACCTGATCCAGTCCTGTTCAAACTACTGATCCAGTCCAAAACACCTGATCCAGTCCTGTTCAAACTCCTGATCCAGTCCTGTTCAAACTCCTGATCCAGTCCTGTTCAAACTCCTGATCCAGTCCTGTTCAAACTCCTGATCCAGTCCTGTTCAAACTCCTGATCCAGTCCTGTTCAAACTCCTGATCCAGTCCTGTTCAAACTCCTGATCCAGTCCTGTTCAAACTCCTGATCCAGTCTTGTTCAAACTACTGATCCAGTCCTGTTCAAACTCCTGATCCAGTCCAAAACACCTGATCCAGTCCTGTTCAAACTCCTGATCCAGTCCTGTTCAAACTCCTGATCCAGTCCTGTTCAAACTCCTGATCCAGTCTTGTTCAAACTCCTGATCCAGTCCAAAACACCTGATCCAGTCCTGTTCAAACTCCTGATCCATTCCTGTTCAAACTCCTGATCCAGTCCTGTTCAAACTCCTGATCCAGTCTTGTTCAAACTACTGATCCAGTCCAAAACACCTGATCCAGTCCTGTTCAAACTCCTGATCCAGTCCTGTTCAAACTCCTGATCCAGTCCTGTTCAAACTCCTGATCCAGTCCTGTTCAAACTCCTGATCCAGTCTTGTTCAAACTCCTGATCCAGTCTTGTTCAAACTCCTGATCCAGTCCAAAACACCTGACCAAGTCATCATTCCGTTCTATCTTCCTTCCCTGCAGCCAGATGTTCCTGTAATTTTAAAACTTTATAGATTCAGTAGTTTTCCATATATTCTGAAAGTCTCTTGGAGGTTTTTAGGACATTGTCTAATTTTCTCACGGTTTAACTTGTTTTTTAAAGCCTTTACGTACAAACATTTAAAGTTTAGGTTTTGCGTTTGTTTTACAGTGTCATCTGTACAAACAAAGAAACAAACTCTGTACATAAAATCTTGATTTTGCAACAAGAAAGTGATTTAAAATGAGTTTTTTAGAAAAATGCAAAAACAACCTGAGCTGAAACATCTAAATGAACATTTACACACTTTTCTTTTATCAGCCTTTTCTCATGCTTATACTATCTAAACATTATTTGTTTATACAGTACTTACAAGTATATGTTTTTGTGTTTATTTATATCTGTTTTTGCTAAACACTTTTTGATTATTGTTGCCTAGGTAACATAAATGTGAGACTTTTGTTTTTTTTCTGTTTTTTCTTTCCTTTTTTATGTCAGTTGTATTTAGAAAGTAAACCCCTTCATTCATCCCAGCTGGTATATTTTGTAATAGATGAACCATCACTTGATGTTTTTGTTTTCACTGTTGTGTGATTGTCCTCCTGTGTAACATTTGAAAGCTTTACCTCTAAAAACCTGCTCATGTTTCTGTGTTTTTCTGTTTTCCTGCATGCAGGGGTTCTGATAGGGACAACGTGTTGGACTGTTCCAGAGTCTGAAACCCGGTCTGAGCTGCTTTCTGCCGTTTTCAGCTCTGTGTATAAATAAACAGCAGTCACGCCAGCTGCGCTCTGATTGGATGTCATGCAATGAGCTGTGAAAGGCCAGTCAGCAGTGTCACACCATGAACACCCTGCTCCATCTAATTATTACCAGACCTCTGGAGTCATGCAACATGCAGCCAAAACCTCCAGGATCTCCAGGGTTAAAGTTCCACCACGAGATCCCCTGCATCCAAACAGAGAGACTCATAAACAAACATCTTCATCCACAAAACATCATTTTCTAAAACCTGCAGTTGATTTAGGAGACAGCTGCAGCAGTTCTCTTTAAAAAAAAAAACTACAACATACTTAGGAAAACAAACTAAGACAATAAGTAAATAAATAAAACACAATACGGTCTCAAAAAGGAAAAGATAGATGGACAAATCAGATTTTTAAAGAAACAAAGTCTAACCTTTACTGACATCCAGTGGCTCTGTTGGAGAAAACAACCATCTGGAATGTTGTTTATATATTAATAAACTAACCTAGAATTAAATCAGCTGTAGAGAACAAACATATTCAGCAGCACTGAGAAAGGTTTGGTTGTTTATCAAAGGTTTTAGATTAAACTAAATTTGCCACTGGTTTGTTTTCACATTATTAGTTTAAATCGTTTTAAATAAATGTCTGAAGAGAAACACAGAGAGAAATATGTTTAACATCTTCAGGAGATTGGTGTTTTCATTCACCTTCTGGCTTAAAGAAAGAGTAATCAGATGAACGATAAGAGCAGATCGTGTCTCTGTGACAGGCTGCTGGTCCCAAGGAGCCTAAAGGTCCAGGTTCTGTTTAAACTGGTTCACCCTTTGAGTTTGGAGCTTCTTTTTATAGCAGTTTTTCTGCTTGAATGATCCTGAGGTCAGTTTCTAGTTTCCTCAACCAGCTGGAATCCAAAACTTTTGAATTTCAGGCCAAAACTGTCAAGTTGACCCCTACAGAAAAAAACACAAGAACTTCAAATGTAAAATCATGTGAAATTATTACTTGACATATATGAAATACTTGTAACAATATTTGAATTTGAAATAATAAATGGGGACTTTACATGAAAAAAAAACATATTTTCACATGTAAAAACATGTTAAATTAACATGTGAAGCATACATGTTTCTCCTGTGCATTTGGAACATTTTTAACGTGTGATCACTATTGCAATCAAAATGAGTGAGGGGCTGCATTTTGGACGCCTCTGGTTCTAACAACCAAACCTCTGAAGTCCAAAGAAAGACCTTCAGAAGATCTGGAGAACTCAAAAAGAACAACTTTATGTTGGGAAGGAAGATAGAGATGAGTTTATACATCTTTATTTTCTGTTTTGTCTTCATCATGTTTTTTTTATTCTCCTCCAACACTTGATCAGTTCTGAGAACTAAAGAATGATTCCTGTTTCCCGTCTGTCCTACATCAGGTGATTTCCCACAAACAGCCTATTCCTTCATGACCACTGACATACACACAGACACAACTCTGATGCATTTACAGACACTCTGGAAATACCACGTTCACTGGGTTTGTACAGGACCAGCTGTGCAGCGGGAGTCTTTGTTTTGGTTCAGATGAAGTGTCCCTCAGTGAGGACGCAAACAGCAGCATGTTTCCAGCTTCATGTTCCAGCAGTGAGTGGATGGAGCTCCACTTCCGGCTGGATTAAGTGCTGGACTCAGGGTGGTCCTGGTCTCAGGGTGGTAGTCCTGCTGCACACACACACACACACACACACACACCCTCATGGGACTGTGAGTGTTTGTTTATGGTTGGAGAAAGCAAAGCTGCAGAATGTTGAAAAGTTTTCACGTCTCATTCAGAGCTGAGCGACGCCATCGTGAGCAGGATGTTTCTCTTCAGTTTGTAGGGTTTTAACAGCAACATACAAACATTAGACATGCAAATATTTGTTTCTGATGCGTGTCAAACGCAGGAATAAATCCATGTTTGATCTGATCCTCCAGCAGGACCTCAGAGGAATGAAAACATTTGGCGAAAGTGACACAAAGGTTTTAAAGCTTCACTAAAAAATGAAATAATAAAACACAAAGGGCTGGGAGGACAGGCTCGGTTTTTAAGCAGACATTTGGTTTTGTTAAACCGTGACCTGAGGTTTTGTTTGGTGCATTTAGTAAATGAATATGTTTTCCTTCCATATAAGTTGCCATCATTACATTTTTGTCTTTTTTTTTTTGTTATAAATCAGCTTTAAGACTCCCTGAACTTTGCTTGTGTTTTTTTCTACGATGCAGGAATCAGATTGATGATCAAACCTTTGATGGAGATAACTCCAGACAGTAAAACATGATGTTATTCTGAATGATGAGACTCCATCTGGCTTTAAAAGTGAGCTAAATTGTTTTTAATCATTATTATTAATAAAGTTTTTATGATTTGACCACAAACACCAGTTTTCTCTACACTGAAAATGCCGCTAGATCAGAACTTTAATCAGCTGATTGAATTCAAACCTGAACCTGGGATAAAATTAAAAATTAAAAGTCCTGAATCAAATCAAAAGAGTGTCACTTCCTGTTAAACATCTTGTAATATTTTAAACCTTTTTCTAACAAACACTCCTCTCACACTCAGCAGAAATCAGACGATCAGGAGCTCCTCCAGAAACTTAATGAGATGATTTTAGAGAGGAGCCAGAACCAAAATCCATGACAGACAGAGTATTAAGAGTTTTAATACACAGATATAGATATATATGCATACAATATATACACATATATAATATGAGGATAGAAAATGTTAGAAGGGCCACTGAAGTGAACTCATCTAGGGGGCGCCACTGAGGAGGATATCATCTTCTCATTGTTTTTATTTGAATGATTATATAATTCTGCAATCAGAGGAGCCTTTTGGAAAATTATTTGACTGTTGGACTGTGATGAACGACCTTCTGCATCAGGGGTGTCCAAAGTGAGGCCCGTGGGCCTCTTGTGGCCCTCGGCTACAATTCAAGAGCAGTGGAGCTTTGACCTGCAGCAGGTTGTTGATGCAGGGAGATGTGTTTTAGAAACACTTTTATAATACTGTAACTGGAAGCCTAAAGATCAAAATCATAAAATGGGAAAATAAAGTACAAGTATTTGCTTTAAAACCAGTATTTTTTTTTTAATTTCCTGGTAAATAGAAACACAAACGCTGACTGATTTTTAATGAAACACAGCCCGTTGCGCGCTGTTCACTAAGTCCAGCAGCATTAACTGGAGAAAGAAAAAACAGATTCTAGTTTTGTTCCTAAAAATTACTAATTCATCTGAAGACCAAGAAACTAGAACAGACCATCAACCATCAAATCCAGAGAACTGGGTGCTTTTCTCTTATTATAAAGACCCTTTATATCTACAATGAATTAGATCCTTCTCAACAAAAAATGAACATTTTGTTCCCCGCTACAAAAACTTCTGTGTGTTAAAAACATTACAAACAAATATCCTGTTACAACCAGTTAAAATCAGTCATTTTTGTGTGTCCTGAGTACTTTCAGCTTGATGATTTTGACCAAAATGCTATAAAGTTTGGACACCCCTGATCTAAGTGCCTCATAATAGAGAGGCATATAGATCATTTGAGAGAAATGCAGGCGTATACACACACACACACACACACACACACACACACACACACAAAACCCAGTAGGATGCTTTCTCTAAATAAGAGCACGTCTTGATGTTTATTGTAAAGCTGTTGTTATTTTTAATCTCATATCATCCCAACATCACGTCCATCAAACATTAGGCTCAGTGTCCCTCAAATGCATTTTTCTCTCCTGCCATGCATCAACGATGCATGGCAGGATCAGAAATGATCCTGCAGACCTCTGGTGTAAATCTCTTATAGCTTCATTCTCCTGTTAGCATGCTGTTAGCATGCCTCGTGTTGTAAACAGCATCAGTGCTCCTCAGAGGACATCATGCTGTATAAAACCCAGTAAACTTAACGTGATTAGCAGCTAATGTGGTCTGAACCGAGCCCATCCATCTTCATCACGGCCCCGCCCCTTACCCCGGTGCTGAGTGTGTATTTGGACAAGTGGAGGCGGTTTATGTAGAGAGTGAAAAAATATAACAAACACTGGGATTAGAAGGCCTTTTGAAGCAGGGAGATCCAAACTGTGAGGTTCTGCGCTGAGCTGAGACTTGATTGTATGGAACACAGATGATGACACGCAGAGTCGTGTTTATCTCGATGAATAGTTCTGAAATGAGACAAGGTTCAGCTCAAAATGCTCTCAGCTAATCCACTCATCCCAGTCAGAGTCTGACCTGCAGCTGATGGTTTTCTCACCAGGTGGGTTTGATGTGCCGCTGCGTAAAGGTTTGATTTTAACCTCAAAGAGCAGAATTCAGCTTCAGATTATAAAGTTTAACAAAGAAGAGAGAAACAAGCTTGACCAAAAAAAAAACATTTGAAGAACTGGACAGTTTGATGTCCTAATTCACTGTTTACAGTCCTGTGATTCTCAACATGGCCCCTGATTTAGAAAACCCTTGGATCCGTCCCTGTTCTGTTGTGAATTCAGATCTCAGTGTTTCTGATCCATCATTCCATGAAATGCTCATGTTTTTAGTCTGGAAAGCAGCTGAAGAAAGCTAAAACAAACAGACAAGCGTTGTGATAAACTACACACAGAACCAACAGATGTTTCTCTGATTAATAAACCCAGCAGATTCCTGTCGTGAGCCTCCTGATGCAGAGCTCCGCCTGGTGCTGATCCATCAGCTTTGTTTGTTGTTTCTCACAACAAATAAAAGGGACAGGATTTCCTTTGTGTCTGAGCTGCTTCTCAGGAGGATCTGTTACTGTTCAAACACTCCATCAGATGCCCAGCATTTATTAATCCTCCTTGCTTCAGACGTCAGATCGCTGAGGTTTGTGTGTACAGCTGAAAAGCAGCCAGATCCAGAGAGACTGAATCCAGTTAGACCGTTTCCCCTCTGAGGTTTTCATTATGTTTTATTTACACGTCTGCCCAGAAGAATCCCATACACAGGAAATGCTTGTGATTGTGAGTTCCTCTGCTCAAATGTAGGGGCGTTTATTTATTTCAAACAAACAATCCTGATTTGCACCACGTCGACCTCGTGCAGCTTTCCAGTGCAGCGTGGGTCTATATTTACCCACAGTGCTCTCTGTTTGTATGGCGCTGTCAGCAGGGCCCTCTGATTTCATGCAGGTGTCATTCTGCAACGAGACGGAGCTCAGAAAAGATCATTTAGGGATTTAAAAGGAGCAACTGGTGTGAATTAAACCAGCTGTTCCTGGAAAGATCACTGTAACATAAACCTTTAATGTATCCAAGTACACGTTTGTGTTTTTGCATTTTTATTTATTGCATATTTGATTAAATGTTCATGCATTGTGTTGATCAAAAAGGTTGCACATTTTCAAGTGTTCTCAACTTTTGTTTTGTTTTGTTTAGCCTCTAGAAAACAATGTGATCTAAAATACTAACGTTAACATGCAAAGCACAGAAATGTCGCCATAGAAACGCTCTGAAATCACCATATTTGATCCTTCTCAAATAAAAGTCAAACTTGCATCTTCTCATTTCTTTCGTTTGTGGTTTCTGGCTTCAGTTTGAGCTTTGAGGGTTTTTCTTCATGATGACATCATTTATACCATGTATGGCAAATGTTAAAAAAAAAACAGCTTTTTTCAATAGAGACAGTTTGTTAAAAATAAAAACTTTTGCTTGGTTTTGATAAATGTGTTGAAAGACCCTTAAATGTTTATGATCAGCAAACAAATTTCAGCATCAGACAAAGATAACCTGGGTAAATATAAGATGCTGTTTTTAATGATGATGTCATTGTTCAAGGGGAAGAAATCTATCCAAACCAACCTGATGCTGTGTGTGATAAAGTTTTTGCCACATACTGAAAAACTGGTTGTAACAGGTGGCAACTACAACCCAGTGTGGTGATAACTAGATCTCATGTTGCTGTGGAGGACTCTTCTGGAATTCAGCCACATTGGAGGGTTTTCCAACATGAAACGCCTGAGGTCAAAGGTCAGACATGCTCCTTCAGGATTGTCTGACAATCAAATTCATGGTTCCATCAGTTACAGTGTTTCAGCTCCTGAAGCCCCAGACCATCAGACTACCACCACCATGCAGGGCCGGATCTAGCCAGCCCCACTAAGGGGGGCAGGTAGAATATCAGGGGGGGCCAGTCTGGACATGCTAAGAATGTTTTGGTCATCACATCCCCCCAATCCCTTAAATGCATCAAAAACTACACCATCATCATATCAGTTCCTGTATCCATAGATTTATGTTCATATTTGATCCCTACCCTCTGCATTTACCCGGGCTTGGGACCGGCACAAGTAGGACACTGGCTGATGCCCTGTTGAGGCTGACCTCATCTGGTTAGGTTTTGTTTTGTTCTTTTTTTGTTCTTTTTTTGTTTTGTTCTTTTTTGTTCTTTTTTTGTTTTGTTCTTTTTTTGTTCTTTTTTTGTTTTGTTCTTTTTTTGTTCTTTTTTTGTTTTGTTCTTGTTTTGTTTTGTTCTTTTTTTGTTCTTTTTTTGTTTTGTTCTTTTTTTGTTCTTTTTTTGTTTTGTTCTTTTTTTGTTTGGTTCTTTGTGTTCTTTTTTTGTTCTTTGTGTTATTTTGTTCTTTGTGTTCTTTTTTTGTTCTTTGTGGTTTTTTTTGTTCTTTGTGGGTTTTTTTGTTCTTTGTGGGGTTTTTTTGTTCTTTGTGGTTTTTTTGTTCTTTGTGGTTTTTGTTCTTTGTGGTTTTTGTTCTTTGTGGTTTTTGTTCTTTGTGTGGTTTTTTGTTGTTTTTTTGTTCTTTTTGTGTTTGTTTTTTTTGTTCTTTTTGTGTTTTTTGTTTGGTTTTTTGTTGTTTTTTGTTGTTTTTGTGTTTTTTGTTTGGTTTTTTGTTGTTTTTTTGTTCTTTTTGTGTTTTTTGCTTGGTTTTTTATTGTTTTTTGTTCTTTTTGTGTTTTTTGTTTGGTTTTTTGTTGTTTTTTTGTTCTTTTTGTGTTTTTTGTTTGGTTTTTTGTTGTTTTTTTGTTCTTTTTGTGTTTTTTGTTTCTCTTTCTGTCTCATTCATCAGTAGCTACTTTGAATGAGGACAAACTGAAGAGCGCTCACTCTGACCATTTTTCACTGAAATATTTTTGAAATTTGTTATTTCTGCACGCAATCGCGTTTGGGGGGGCAGTCATGGAATTTGGGGGGGCAATGCCCACCCCTTGCCCATGCCTACATCCGGCCTCGCTCCAGTCCCAAAGCTTTCCATCTATCCAGTTTTAATTGTTCAATCAGATCCTCCACTTTCTCCAGCAGAGCTCCTTGGCTTTCCCCCAGTGACCTCAGAGTCTGAGGTGAACATGAAACATGGTCGGCACAAAATCAGCAAACAATCTGAAATATTATTTAGACTCTTGATTTTCAGATGCGGGCTTGAAGTCAAAGATCAACACGGGTTCGGCCTGTCCAACCTGTGAAAAGAATAAAGTGTGGTCTTCTAGATATTTGAATCGCTCTTAGTCTGACCCCTGCCCTGAGAGAAGTTTGCCATGGGAGACTAACCAGAGTTAGTAACCCAGACAGAACAGCTTCCAGGATCAGGGGTACGCAAACCCATCCACCACGGTAAGGTGGCGATTCTGCGGAGGGGGTATTTTTTATTTTTTATGTTTTTTTTAATGTTTTTTTTGTTTGTTTTTTTGTTTTTAATGTTTTAATGTTTTTTAATGTTTTTTTATGTTTTTATGTTGTTTTTTAAAATGTTTTTATGTTTTGTTTTGTTTTATTCATTTATTTGAACATAAGACAAAAAATCTTTTAAACAATAAAATACATCAAAAATATCAATAAGGGAAAATAAAAGTCTTTGCCCAAAGGGAGTGGAAGGAAGCCAGTGCTTATTCAATCCCACTCCCTTACATGCTACAAAAGAACCTCAAATATACAAAGTACATTATCTTTATGTGTCAGACTCGAGGTCCATATGAAAAAATAATAAAATACATACACTAAAAAAAATAAAAGAACATACATTACGAAACACATTGTAAAATTTAAAAAACTATAAGAAATAACAGTAAAGGACTATAAAAGAGATAAAATATGTAAAAAATTAAACTATAAAATACATGCATACCAGTGTCTCCACATAGATGACTGGTAGCGCACTGCACTACATACTTGTGTTTGTCTAGGTTTAGACTGATCTGCGACATGCTAATAGTCTAAACCCTGGGTCATTACGTGCTCGTGCCTCTCTGCAGACAAAATCACTGAAGAAGGAAAATGGATGGAAATTTAACCCATGGTCAGCCTTGTATTTAAAGCCTTTTTCCTGGATGTTGTATGGTAGCTCGTCCACAATTGGAGCGATGCAGTGTCCAGATAGCTCAGGCCGGGGAAAGAGCCCTCTAATTTAGTAGCTTCCGTCTCTTGAAGCAAATCAAACTGAAGCTCTCTCAGCTTAACGGGTTCTTTGCTGCTGGCCTTTTGAAAGTTTGAGAGTCTGTCCAAAAGTGATTTTTCCATGATCTCTGGGGATCCATAGCATTCCTCCAAACGCTCCCATGCTTTGATTAGTCCATTTTCGGGTCGACTCACATGTATTGTTCTTATCCTCCTTACATGTCTTGATGACTCCTGGCCAAGCCACTTAATAAGGACATCCAGTTCCTCCGTGGCAGAAAGTTGAGTTCACGATCACGTTCAGGAAGGAGCATTTCCACGCCCAATAATTTCCAGGGCAGTCGACAAACTTTGTGAAGCCAGAGGTAACAATATCCCTGTGAGCCAGATATCTTGCAACATCATCTGTAGTGCCAGCAAGTTGATGATGGGGTATGGCATTGCTAGGCAGGTCTTTTACTGGATAGCAATGGGTGAGGTGTGTTGAACCGTGTTCTGGGTGGAGTCTCAGATCTCAACACATGAACAGTTGTCCTTGTTGGCTCTGCTTCTGCCTTCATACTCTCTGACAGTTGTTCATGTTGCTGTTCAACATACTGGCTTGTTCTTTTGGCAGCTTCTTGGCTCACAGAATTTCTGTTTTGTCAAACTCTTCTGCAGCAGCTTCAAGAACATTAGCTTCAGCTACAGCTGCTGCCACCTCCTCTTCATGTTGCAAAGTGCTCAGTCTGGATTACATACGAGCTTCTTCAATCATAAGTTCAGACTCCATTTTGGCGTAGTTAGCTCGTGCACAGGCTGCTTCCAGTTTAGCACGAGCTGGTGCAGCAACTCTACTAGCTGAAGATACGCTAGAGGTGGATGAAACAACTGACCTCATCTCCAGTGTGGACTGCTGTGAAGTCTCAACTGTTTGTCCTTCCATCTTGTGGTACTGCTTTGAGTCGAGCGTAAGCAGTGGTTAAGATGAGACAACTTTCTTTGTCGGCCCGCTGAGAGGTTGCTTTTTTGTTGTTCTGTCCTTATTGTGCGTCCTTTTGCCCAACTTGACAGACAGCTAACAGCTTCAGTGACAATCAAATCAATCACTTTAAAAACACAAGAGGTCCGTAGTACAAATGGGGTGATGATAAAAACATCACAATAAGAACAAGATAAAACAAAAAATAAAAACAATTAGAACATAATACAAAAAAGATAAAAGTGGAACATACAGCCTACTGAGAAAAAGGCTCTGGGAAGAAAATCCTGTTGTTCAACGTATTCATTAGTTTGTTGTGCTGCACAAATAGGCTCAGCCCCAATATTCCTATACGGTCTGCTAAACTCCACGCTTTGAGTTTGTTTCCTCATAAATAGAAGCTTTTGCTTCAGCCGTGGCTGCAGCCCTTTGGCACTTTAGAAGGTCGAGGCTGGCGTCCAAATCAGCTTTTTGTTTTAGCATACTTGCTTCCATTTCTGCTCTCTGCTTCATCATGTTGGCCTCTTTTCCTGCAAAAGCTAGTTGAACTTGTGCAGCAGTTGCATCATCCTTAGTGGCTGAAGAAGTCGTTGATGACTCCGGTTTTCTTTATATTCTTCTGTCGCTTGAGCTCGAAGAGTCATCAGCTTTTGTTCTTTTTTGTTTGTCTTTTCCTGTTATTTTGTTTTCTCTTTTATTTATTTTAAAAAAAAATTTCCTTTTCTTCCCTTCTTTTATTTGTTTCCACTTCATCTGTTTTTTGTGCGTGCCACTGTCCCAGAGGGATGTGGCACGTTTTCCCCATCTTCGATTGTCACCGAGCAGCGCGCTTCCATCGGTCCGCGGCGCGCACCCGCCCGTCCCGCACAACTGAGTGCTCCTCGCGTACTGAGGCGGTTTTGGCTTTCCATACTCCTCTACCGTGTAGCGCAGCGGGACTACAGAGCTCAGCACATAACGCACCTGGCAACTGGGTTCTGACCTGATCTTTCAAGCTGATCAATACATCATTTTATTCCTCCTTTCTGATCCAAATGATCCACGGACCAGTACTTATTTAATTATGATCCATCCTCCTACCTTCATTCGTGGCTGATGAGCTCAATCTCCTCAGAAGGAGATCTTTCCTCCACCTCGACTGCAGGCTGGAATCCGAACACCGGTACAGAGTAGAGGAGCTGATAATACGGTTTTTCAGAACCATGAACAGAACACTCACTCTCTCTGATAAACCGATGAGGAATGAGTAACTCCGACTCTTTCATCTCTGTTTTTCAGTAATGGTTTCACCTTCTCACGCTCCAAAAACGTACAACAACATACAGCAAGATGCTAGCTGCTAAAGCTCCAACTTTACCGAGCGTCCGTGATGAGTTCAAGACGACTTGTAACAACCAAATGTGTATTAAATTGTTAAATTGTTTATTAAAATGGTCATATTTTTCATTTTGTATGGATACAAATTTAAATAAAAATGTTTGAACTAGTTGAACATGTGTCTATGATTAATAGAATTTTACTATGTTTTAGACTATATTAAAAATTTAGCGGGGGGGGGTAATGTTTTTTGGGGGGGGGGCCCCCCCACACCCCCCCCCCCCCCCCCCCCCCGTGGCGCCGGGCCTGCCACCATGTCTGACTGTTGATGGTTTTCTGAACTCAGAGTGGTGAACGGGACACACACCTTCCATAAGTTATTTAGAACAGGACATGGTGTGTTGCTTTTTGAGATCTTTCATGTTGTCAGACAGGTTCTATTGAAGTGATACAGGTCTGACAGTAATCAGGTCTGGGTGTGTCTAGTGGAACTGAACTCAGCTGGTAAATCACAGTTCATTCATGATTTAACAACATTACATGTTTTGCAGAGGGCCATGTTAGTTTGGGTAGCTTTGTTCCTTATGAGCTCAGCATTATCAATTGTTATTATTCTTAAACAAAACATGTCAAGAGTTTATTACCAAGCCAAAGTTTATTTCACAACAAAACGCATGAATTCAAAGCCAAAGCACCAGAAACGGTTTTGTGTTTCTTTATTGAGTACATGTGGCAGCTCCATGCCCTGTCATTACTGAATTCTTATTGAATTACAAAAATATTGACTTTAAAGATTGTTAGTAATTATGACTGAACAAGAAGTGGTGTGTAACTCTCCTAAACATTTGGAGACAAAAAAAAAAAAAAAAACACTTTAAAGTTTTGTGGGGAATCACTATTACGCGTGCGTAAAGACGACGCTGAACGCCTCCTTGTTGTTTTGAGTTCTTGTCTGAACATTGGAGGAATGATGAAGATGATGAAGATGACAGGGATCCTTTAATAGACCTAAATAAATCATCTCACCATTAAAAGACTTTTACGCATCTGTGCGTAAAACACCGATGTTTCGTCACTGCGCTCATTTAAAACGCAGCGCTTCATCCGGACAGGTGAGTGTCAGGTAGGGGCAGAAGGGGAGTCCTATCCGGTACCAGTGGTTCTGTGGAGCACCGAGGAGCCCGGACGGGCTGAGAGCCGAACTCTCCGCTGGCGCGTCGCCGGCGCGGCTGCGCGTTTCCTCCTCGCTCCTGGATAAGATGCTCTCGATGGTGAAACCTTTGGATCGGTCCGTTCTCTGAATGTTTCCCTTCGCGACCCGGTTCGTGTTTCCAGCGCAGCTCACTGCGCACAGCGGACCTCTCTCTCTGACCGCAGGTTCCCGGTGGAGATGCGCGTCATCCACCCACAGCGGAGCCGAACGGGTCTCGATTTTCGGGTCATCCAGCCTCTTGTCCGCGGACGCAACAGGATCCTGGTTCTGGAACGCTCTCTGTTTGTGTAAGGGAGGATTTTGATGCTGCACCACGTGTTTCAACTCAAGAAGAATCGCTTTAGTCTCTGGTCCCGTGTCCTTCACCTCCGCAACATCTGCTGGTTCGTGCGTTGTCCTTCTGTCCCCTGGTAAGTTGTGGGGCTCTTTGGGTGGCCCCGGGCCCTTGATGCGTTTGTGTCCAGGGTCTTTAGAGTCCAGAACCTCCTGCTGGGTCTTGGCCTTCCTCTTTCTCCGGCGGTAGTTGCCGTTTTCAAACATATCCAGACACCGGGTGTCCAGGGTCCAGTAGCTGCCTTTGCCCGGCCGGCCCTTCTCTCTGGGCACCTTGATGAAGCAGTCGTTGAGCGACAGGTTGTGGCGGATGGAGTTCTGCCAGCCCTGCTTGTTGTCGTGATAAAACGGGAACTGGTCCATGATGAACTGGTAGATGCCGCTGAGGGTTGCGCGCTGCCCCGGTGCGCTCTTGATGGCCATGGCGATGAGCGCGATGTAGCTGTAGGGCGGCTTCTGCGGAGGCTCCCGGTGGCCCGGTACGAAGCTCAGCGCGGCGGGCACGACCCCCCTGTCCGCTCCGTACAGGTAGATGAGCGGGGGTCCGGAGAGGCTCAGGGCCGGCGGCGGCAGCCGGCCGTGGAACAGCGTCATGACGCCGCAGCGGGTCCCGGATAAAGTAGATCTTCCTCCCGGAGCGCCTCTCCTTCCCTGACTGAGCCTCCAGCCTCATGAGCCTCCAGATGAAGGTTAATAATTGTTGTAGGTTTGCTGTGTTCTGTTGACTTTGCGCTGGGAAATAAATCGTCCATCATAAACAGTCGGCGGCGTTCTCAGCCCACCCACATTAATTAAAATTTCATTGCGCTGAAAGTCACTCACACACCCCCTCCTCCGCCCGGCAGCCAATCAGGAGCCGCCGAATTCCCTCATCTGTTTACAGAATTAGTCTCTTGATAAGTCTGCCCACCCAGGTCGAATCAAGCTGTGTTTATTTGGAAAAATTTCCGGGCATCCAATACATAAACGCACTGATGTGCTGTTTGAAATATTCCGTCCAGCCCAGAGCTGCGAGATGCTCACACAGAGAGAACAAGCAAACACCGCGGCGGCTTCACCCAAACGAAAACAAGCGAATTAAAAGAAACAAAAATACTCCAAATGTTTCCTTTAACTCGTGTTGGAGCCTTCAACCTGCAAACAGGAGACTCAGAGGGGTTCGAGATGATCAAATTCATCACAATGAGCTTTATCTCATTTCCCATACTTGCTTATGTGTGTAAGTTTATGGCTGAAATATAAAACAAAAAGCTTGTGATTTTAATTAAACTGGTTCAATAAAGGAGAAAACCTCCAAACGAAGGTCTGTTGGTTCAGAAGAGCTCTGATTTATTTTCCTGAGAAGCTTCAGGCTGAACTTCCTTACATGGACAGCAGTCTGTATTATTTGTAGATGTGAGCATGATGCTTTATATTATGTATTTTCCTGTTTATGGGTCAGAGGAGGATTATAACAACTTTACAAGTGCGTGCAGCTGGACTCTGCTTACATTAGGGATTCAGAGCTTTTTGGTGAATAAACTCTGAAGTTTCTCTCTCAGCAGACGGTGAATCATTAGTAAATAAGTGTGAGGAGAAGGCCAGAGACCCCTCAGAGCTTTCATCTGACTCGAAGAGAAGTTTTATAAAATTAAGGATTCAAAGAGACAATCAGAAGTGCAAACATCATCAAAACGTCTTATTTAACATTCAGATTAAAAGTGTTTTACAAGAAATAAAACCACTATACGACAATAAAGATCTAACTTTCATCATTATGACATCAGTTCTTTGATTAAAAAATATATTTTTAAAGAATCTGGTGTTTTTGAGGAGAAAACCCAAACAAATGTGTTTGTCGTTTTTTGCGTATATTTAAAAAAATATTTTTTCTTCACTTGTTTTTGACTTTATTCAGCACCTCCATAAGTTTCTGTTTGTGTTTTCCTGCAGTTCCTTGCTAAGGCATTATTCGTTTTTATTATAGTAAAAAGGTTCATTTCACCAGGTTTTGCAGTTTTCTGGTGTTCCAGTAACTCAGAGCAGAAACGGGAACTTGAAAACAGCTTATGAACATCTGAAAGAGATTTTTTGTTTGTTTCTTGTGACATTTTCACTGTGTTTTACCTCATTTTGGTCCTAAAACATTATTTTTGCATGTTTTTTTTTAACAAATAATATGTTTTAAGTTACTGTTTAATTTAGATTTTTTGATTATTTGATTTTTTTTTTTCCTTCTGACTCTTGACTGAAGCCAAGACTGTATGGGGCTAAAACGATGACAGAGTAAACTGAAACTGAAAAAAATACATTGATACTGAAAGAAAAAAATTGAAACCGAAAAATACACTGAAACAGTTTCAGTGTATTTTTCGGTTTCAATTTTTTTCTTTCAGTATCAATGTTTTATTTTTCAGTTTTAACATTTTATTTTTCAGTTTATTTTTTTCTTCAGTTTCAATGTATTTTTTTCAGTTTCAGTTTACTCTGTCATCGTTTTAGCCCCATAAGACTGGAGGTTTGTTGGTGACAGAATTCAAAAACAGAAGGAATGTGATGGTTTGAGGAACCAAAGATTGAATATTTGACTTTATTGTCCCCATAGGGCAATTAGCAGAGACACTTCATCAACACCATTCCTCCAGCATGGACAATACGATCCTATTGGTTTATTATTAAGGAGTTTAGAAGTCTGCCCTGTTATATTGAGGTTGCAGCATGTGGTGGCTCTGTAACTGAACCATCACCTCATGAACACATTGGAACACCATGGTAAGACACATTGTGTTCCTTTCAGTAAATTTCAGCAAACACTCCAGCTGAAAGTTTATACAATTTTTAACAAACAAGCAATATTTAAAATACAAGAAACATCTGCTTAATTTCTGATCTAATAATGATTTTGAACTAAGACTTGTGAGACAGACACATTAAACATCAACATTAAGGACATGTTTTTGGTTTAATACAGTTTTATTGTTGTTGTTTTTTTAAATCTTAACAAAGAAAGACTCAATGACAACAAGCTGAACATCGAGCCTATAACAGCTTTTTTGCAGTGGTGACTTTCAGTTCATCTTCATGTCACATTTTTGTTCTGCAGCTCTACTTCAATCAGCTCACTGATGTTTCTAAACCAGGTTTGAATGTGTGGGAGGAGTTTTAGCGGCACCTGCTGGACAAACAGAAAACTGCATCACCACTTTTTTTTTATCATAAATTCATCTTTTAAGGGAGCAAAACCAATGTTGTGTGAAAATTAATATTTGGCCTCTTTGTTAAATCATGAATTAATTGTGACTGTGGTCACACCCAGAGCTGATAACTGCCAGACCTGTAGAATTAAGAAACCTGTCTGACATCATGAAGTAGGCTAAAAGATCTCAAAAAGCAACACATCACACTCTGTTCTATCAAGGACAAAAGAACCAAGAACACATCTAAAGCACTGCAGGCCTCCTTTTAGGTTAAGGTTAACCTCTATTGACCCATCTCACATTTACCAAAACAAGATCTCAAAGACTTCTGGGGGAATATTCTGTGGACTCACGAGACAAAAATGTAACGTTCTGGAAGGTGACCTGTTACAATAGGAGGAAAACTGACAGTGTGTTTTAGAAAAATCATTTGAAAACTGCAAATTATTTATTACTCAAGATATTTTCCTTTCTGTTTGCTAATTTTCAACATTTAAATGTCCAAATAAACCAAAAAAATCAGTAAGGGGGAATCCATTCTCACATACATTTTAAAAATATACCATTTGTTTTACATTTTGTCATTATAATAATTAGCATCGTCATGAAAGTCAAAGTTAGCTTTACTGACAATTTGCAATATGTGCCAGACAAACCGCAACATTTAAAAATCAATCCTCATGGATCATAGTGAAACATGCAGTAACAACCAACACCTAAAAGAAAGCACTAAAGTAACAAACAAGCAACAAAGTCAACAATAAAGTCAAATAGATGTAACACAATGCAATGAGGTGTGTGACTGGTGCTGCCCTGACATGTTTTTATTTTGAGTCCATAGTAGTTTGCACCAGAGGGCTCATAAGGTGCAGGTATTTCAGAATCAGAACACAGGAGACCTCTGGTAATGACAGGATGTTATTAGCTGAGAGGGAGGCAGGTGGGTGGAGGTCCAGGGTTTGTACAGGGGGAGGAAGGGGGGGGGGGGGGGGGG